>CALSBV010011423.1:10444971-10447471 GCA_943590825.1 Bovichtus diacanthus
GTGTGTGTGTGTGTGTGTGTGTGTGTGTGTGTGTGTGTGTGTGTGTGAGAGTATGACAGGGATTTTATTTTGTGTATCTTTGTGTCTTGTGTTCTTGTCTACATGCATATAAGAACAAATGTGGGCATAGATTGTGAGGACATTGCTGCATTTATGGCATTTTAAAGATGGCATAGAAAAAACTTCATCTTCTCTTCTCCATTTTTTCCTTTCATTTATTTATTTTATTTTACTTTCCAGTGGCAACACTATAGTGTGGACTTTGTCGCTTATTTATTTGGAAAAATGCTATATATAAGTGCCATATTATAAAAACGTATTGTATTTTCTCCCTGGTTTGAGGACTAAAGCAAACCTGAAGTTATGAATGTGTTCTCCACCGCTGTGGCAGAGGACAAGCTCACATCAGTCCCACTGAACCTTGAGCTCACTGTGGTTCTCCTCGAGGAGGCTGTGTTGGATTAACTAGTGATGGACCGGTGGTTGCTAATCCTCGGGGGTTACAGAAACATCTAATATCTAGGCCACAATGGATTCCATATTTCTCACTGGTTGAGCCGCAATGATAATGATTACAAATGCTTGATGCACTGTCCTACATCTGTCCTACATTTACATCTACACAGTAGCCAGCATGAAGGATGATGTAAATGTTTTTTTTTATAGTTGTACACAGATTGTTTATCATTAAGCTCTAGTCCCTTACTATTCCAGTTTGGCAGGCCAGCCCCACTGTGACTATTCATCAGCCGGCGTAGATCATCATACCAGTCATATGGGATGATGCATAACTGAACCATCCCATAGTGACGCCAAGGTTATGCATCATCCCATAACCTTGTTTTCCTGATGGTATTGTTATGAATAATCAACTGAGGTACTTTCTGCTCTCTTGAGCCCTTCAGCTGTTTTGGTTTCGGCACAACATAGCTCAGTGTAATCACAGTGTTGAGCTCTATATTATTATATTGGTTTGAGCAGATGTGGCATGTGAAACTGAATTAACGATCAAGGGGATACTTATTCAAAAGTTCACCAATGTACTTGAATACAGAAATGTAGGGCTCTCCTCGACTTAGTCGACTAACAATCGTACGATTTTGTCGACTAAAGGATTATTTGAATTAGTCAACAGATCTGTAGTTTCTCCACAAAGAATCGTGCAAAAGCGTCACCTTAAATCTTGTCTCTAACAGACATGTGCTCATAAATTATACTAATTACTCCACTAATCAACTAAGAGGGGTCTTTCAAAGATGATATGCCTTCATAGCAGCACTAATTTCTCCTTTTAGTTGACATGTCAGAGGGTAACTTTGTGCGATTATAATCCTGCCGTTTACTTCTGACATAATTTAATTAGTAATTTAATTGCATTGACCTGTTAGGACTATGTGATATTGATAAAAGCTTCTATCATCATAATTTTATATTAATGTTTATTGTGATATTTACTGCAAATCAATTAAGAAAAAGTTTAGGGACTGTATGAAAATGATTAGGCGGGAGAGGGAGGGATTGTCATTTTTCTTTTGGCTGAATGTAGAGAAGGGTAGGTTAGGGTCTTTTATCTTTTTCTTCTCATCCTACATTTATGTTTAATATCAGCCATCCTTTGCAATATAGTTGATATTTATATAGTCTTGCATAGCCAGAGCTATCTAATAGTTACATAAATACATTAAAGGTACATAAATACACAACACCAAAAGGACAACTTTCCACTGCTCCGTGGTTTATTAAGGTTCACTTTGCCTCATGCACTTCTGTCTCTACATCAGGGTTTTATTAATGTGTACATGAGAATTTCCATTAAGATATTAATTGGAGGGTTCCAGTCAAGGGGAAGGTTAAAAAAAAACTATTTATAACCCTGCCTTGCTTTTTTACTAAATGAAACATAGATCATACTTTGTTTGTATGTCGCTTTGGACAAATGCATCTGCCAAATGGATAATTGTAAATGTAAATAAGGTTCAGTCTCCCTCACCACTCCAATAATTGTCTTACAGTCCCTTATGGATAAAATAACCAGATGCAAATGCGCGTTTTATTCTAATCCAGTAAATTGGATAAGTGACAAAACAATAAACTTTATAGATTCAAAAATCCACAATTGCCATAAAACTGTTCTACTCAGTGATTTTCAACATTAGCCACAATGGCCTAATACATCTTGAGATATTAAAGGGATAGCTACCCCTCATAAACGTTATGGAAACATTTATATCATCACAGATTATGTTTTCTTATCACCCATCTCTCAGTCTGGTAATGAAAATTCTGCAGCTACAGTTTAACAACACTGACCAGGACTTCCTGGGGTTTGTGAGTGACTCTCAGCACACTCCATCTCTCTACATGTTGCTTTTTAAAATCCTCCCTTTATTTTGTCCTTTGACACTGAAATCATTAGAGCGAGAGAAATGTAACATAACTGCAGACTGCTGAGCTGAGCAACACCAGCCATAACACCGGTAACCCTGGACACTCGTCTTCC
>CALSBV010011423.1:10452471-10463692 GCA_943590825.1 Bovichtus diacanthus
TGCTGTGAATTGACATTGATCGTTAATTTCTTCCCCCTGCAGATCCATCGATGCATCACAGACAGAAGACAGTGGTGACGGACATGTGCTACCCGACAGAGATATCCAGCCTGATGGACTTTGGCACCCCAGACTGCTCGCTAGGCAAAGGTACGGTGTTGCTCAAAAAATACAAGGTGTTGCCTTGGTGACAGCAGGAAGTGTGCACAGAGATTTATCCTGGCAGTTAAAAGACACAGAGCTGTCAGCTTGACTGGGAGGTTAACACTGGAGCAAAGGCCTGCGCAGGCCAAGAGTGTGAGAACGATCAGATAGCAGCTCTTGGTACCTTGCGTCGAGGGCCTCGCAGTTCACCGCGGGCTGTGATTTATTGGAGCTAAATAACATGTTTTGTCAACCAATGCGTAGCGCAGACGCATAAGACTGGATTGACTTCTTGCCAGAGAAAAGAATTTGACTTTGCAAATTGCTTTAATCTGAATGGAGCTTTATTGAAGTTTATTGCACCAGCGTTGTATTTCAATGTGCAATCATTGCATCGCAGCAAGGCCACTTATATTCTCCAATCATTGTCACCAGTTTGACAAATGAAATGTTTTATAAAGAGGCCTGTGTGGCTCCGGGTAATAGTCTCTCTCAGTCTCTCGTGTGAGGTAATCGAGCTGACCAGCCTGTAATAACACGCACCACAAACGGTATTGATCATAAAGTCTATTGATCGCATCTGTATTGTTATTCATTCCTTTCTCTCATCATAATGACTTCTATTATTCTCTATTGTTCTCACACCAATGCCAAACCCTAGAGTCTGCAGTGTCATTTTTTGTAATAATTGTAATTCCAAGCTCTTCATCGCATCCAGCCTGTTGAAGCCGGCAGAGCCTCCTCAGCAGCCATTAGACAAGCCTCGTGTCATTTCCACCAACACTGGGCAGTGTTGACAGTGGTGACCTCAGTCACTCATTCTCCTTCTTCCCACAGCGCCCATCACTGCATTCAGTCTCCCTCCCCCTCTTTTCTATTTCACCTTCTTCTCTCTCAAGGCTAGCTAATATCTTAATGCCGCTCCATCCCGGCTCCCTATCAACACTCCCCAGCACTGATAATGCAGACTGACAGGTCCGCCGTGTGCAGCTGAGAGAAGCAAGAGCAATACAGTTGGAGGGTAGAGAGAAAAAAACGCCTTTAAGGATTTCTCCTGGCTTTAATGTGAGCAAAGCAAATGAATGACATAGTGATACAGGGAGTTAAGCCGGAGAATAAGGACACTGAGGAGTGGAACATTTCAGACTGAAGAACTGTCAGGATAAAAGCAAAGCCGTGAATAAGATTCAGTGTAGCTGAGAAGGCAGGCTGCAGCATGACCTTGGAATTATTGAGTGCCACATTTGGTCAAAAATGTTCTTATTCATGTCAAATGCTGTAGCCCTTCAGACAAGTTAAAAACTGCTTGAGTCAGACAGGTTACAATTTAAAATCTAAGTGGGTATTATTAGCGTTTGTAAAAGCTCTAATAATTTGGCTTTACATTGCTTTAATACTACAGTGATGACCAGCGCTGAAAAACCTGTACTTGCAATACCTGCGTACTTTCGAATGAGCCGTTGATGAGTTATCCTTTCAATCTTTTGTTTCAGCTCTGATCACTCAGCGATAAATGAGCCTGGCAGTGATCCTTGAGGTGTCAGCCTGTGATTGACAGATCCATTGCCTCATGTGACAAGTAACTGGTTAGAGCACATGTGATCTCTGGATGGAGCTGAAACACTGAGCATCAGCCTCTGACAGGCAGGACAAATGGCACACTTGCTCTGAACTGCTGTCACGTCTTTAAGTGCCCGAGGTTTAACTCGTCTTTTAATTTTTTCGCACACAAACTTACACACTATGCCTACACTCGCGCTTTAGTATGCTAGTTATGGCACTCAAGTGCTCATAAACCAAAAATTCCATTATAAGATTATATCCAGCCAGGCTCTGCAGGCTGAGTTAATTTAGTTGCAGCCCTATCTGTTTTCCTCATACCACCTGCCTCAGGGTTCCAGGCCTACAAAGTCCTGTCAGGCAAACAGGACCAGCCTTAACCTTATTTACTCTGCACACATCTGAGTTCCCATCTAACATGACACAGACTGTCCTTACCCAGACAGGCAGAAGAGAAGTCCATGGAAAAATCCCTGGAGGGTTAAAGATAACATGGGAGGGCTCTTATTAATAATCCAATCTAAGTGTGTAGAGATACGGCAGTGCAGTTAGAAGCATGAACTTCGTATCACTTCACCGCTGTCATGATCCATTTTTTGAGGCGTTCATATTGAAGTTGACACTTGCAGGGTTTTTATTCGGAGTTTACATTCCTACCTCCTCTGGCCAAAACACACATTCACATTCAGGAAGTGAGTAATGTAAACTCATGTAGGCTACAAAGGCACTGTGGGCTCAGAGGCAGCGCATAGCTCTCATACAGAGCGGTGTTTTGTTCTCTGTTCAGTCGCTGAGTGTAATTGCACACGCTGTCCTCTGCTAGCTCTCGGCCATCAGGTGGAGTGAGAGCTCCATTGACTCACCTGGTTCATTACCTGAGGCCTGAGGTGCAGCTTGTATTCCCCTCCCCCTCCTCCTCCTCCTCCTCCTCGTGGTTGTACTACTAGAGGGGAAAAGATGAAAAGCAGGAGTGGGCGTGGGGCGAAAGTTGTCCTGGCTGCCACAGGGTGTGTCACTTAACAGGTACATAGAGATTGGGAGAGAAAGAGAAGCACATACAGAGGAAAGAAAGAAAGAAAAGGAGCAGGAAATGTAGCCGTGTGGCTCTCAGGGGACGACTTCCTAGTAACCTGTCTGGGTGGAGCCTCAGCAGGCAGGGCTGGGAGCGGCCGGCTGTGGTGGCGCATTGTGTGCGTTGGTTTGAATGGTGTGTGCACTGGTCTGTACGTACGTGTGTGTGTGTTTTCTTTTTTTTTTTACCTGCTATGAGAGCTCACACTACAGTTGACAGTGGAGTCGAGTGGAGCCTGTGCCGAAGAGGACATGAGGTCCGAGAAGGAGGAGGGGAAGGCCGGTGAGTGACAGATAGAAAAGGAGATAGCGGGGGAGGACAGTCGCTGTTTGTGTGTGTCGGAGGAATATTGTAGGCCATAAGAATGGCTTGAATCTGCGCTGGGTGAGCGGTCTCAACTTCACGTGTGTGTGCGCGTATGTGTGCCTGCATTGATTGTATGAGAGGAATTTGAGTGTCATGCGAAAAATGTATGATACAATGTATCATGTCATATCAAATGTATGGTACATTTATTCCAGTACTTTACCATACTCAAGTGCAATTTTAAGGTACTTATACTTTATTATCTATTATTTTATGGTACATTAAACCTGTGCCATACTATATTTCAGAGGGAAATCTGCATGTGATCAGTTTATGAAATAGAATTGATAAACTACCCAACAATATGTGAAGTAGGGTAGCAATGATCACATTTATTATTGATTAATCTACCTGCTATTTTCTTGATTGATCACTGTATTGTTTATATGTCTATAAAAAGTCAGCAAATGAGGAAAGATTCCCAGTTCCAGAATAGCTGCCAATGAACTTTCTGACAATTAACTAATCAATTAATCTTTAATAATAATCAAATGATATGTCCTAATATTTACAGCTGAAAATGGCCCATTTTACTTATTGAATACCGGACTTTTACGTCTAATGTATTATTTTTACACAATTTTAGTGTTGTTTATGTAAATAATATTAGTACTTCTTCCACCATGGTACATATGTTTAGAACAACATACACTGAAGGTGATTTTACATGATTTGTTTTTGTACTCTTTGGCACAGCCCTTTACAGTAAGTGCTGATTTATTTAAATCTATTTCATAACCGAGACTTGTTTATTGTTTTTACTTAAAATAAGAACTAAATGCTGACCTAGATATGAAATGTTCATATGGATAACATAGTAATCTGTTAATCTTCTATAATGATTGTACATGAATGGTATCTGGTGAGATACTGTGCAGTCTCACAGACTTTAGTGGCTCAGCGGACATACTAAAGCTTGCATAATCTAAGAGAAAATAGCACTGAGGGACAATATTATGTACATTGGCTCTAGTGTTTGGATTAATGTTGGAACCAGCCACATTATCCATTGTGTAAAGATGCATTATGGGTAATTGAGTATGCTAAAAGAACATATAGCTATTTGAGGTCTATTGAATCTTACAGGCTCGACAGTAACCGTTGCCAGGTTGTCATTGGTAACCATTTTGAGAACAATTCACGCAAAAAAAAAGTAACAGAAAACCGTGCGCCCCAACATAAATATATTTTTATTTTTAAAATGTATTGCCCACACTCTGATTCTACATGATGTGGTGTTGGCTCTCCCAGTCTCTTCAGCTGTATGAAAGATTCATTCGTATTTCTAAGCAAAGTCCAAACAGATTGGAGGTTATCTCTGAAAGTACAGATGATGGACAAGCTGATGTCACTTGAGGGACAAACAATCCAAGACTTCAAAGTTGAAGGGCCAATGGATCGGTACTGGGAACCAGTTCAAAGGTCCAGAAAACCAAAATTTCAAAGGGAGAGAACGGACGAACAAGTGACCAGTGACTTGCTGTATTCATTTTTGAGGGACCTGTGAAGACAGCAGCTGCACATCTGGTACTTTGTATACCAGGAACTGAGGGTGGACACGTATCAGATAAAACACAAACGACAAAGAATTTTGTTTGGTTACTGTAAGATATCTTTATTTTATTTTATTAGGTTATTACCACAACCTAATGCCTGGTTGCCAGCCTGTTGAGCTCTGGGGCCATCGTTAGAGTAAGTTATCTTTATGTTTTGCTTGGATGTCATTTTTTTTTTATGTTTGTCTGTGTACGTGTGTGTATATATCATGTGAGTCGAGGTGGTGTGTGGATGAATAGAGATGAGTTTGATTCCACAATGTTTTGCATGTACTGCGGCTGATGTACTCTGCCCCCTCAGGTCACCACTCAACACTGCAGAAGATAATGAGTTTGACCAATTGCACTGCAGCAGACAGATGGTACCCTCACTATGAGGTCACAGCTTTGTCGTAAAGTCCTTCCCCACGACCATAAAAGACAAAATGTGGCACATCTCCATATAGGGATTCATTTTGTGGGTTTTTTTGTTTTTTTCTATAATTTCTCTTCAGTCTCTGTTTAAGCTGTAGCTACCCTGAGCTAATCAAGGACCATTATCACTTTCCTCATCTGCATCAAGTGTTGGACTGAATATTAATGAGCTCAGAACAAGTATTTATTGCCCCATTTTTACATGATTCAAACTCCTCTCTAAGGAATTAAAAGTTTCATGCACAAACTTCAGCAGCACCTCCAGCGCCTCATGCAGCTTGTGGAATTATTCTGCCGTGCCCCGGGACATGAGGGAGGTCCTGTAGCAAATCATGTAGATTTCCAGTTCTCCACAGAACAGATCCTGCGTTTTCTGACAGATGTTGAGTCCCCACTACAGATTCAACAGTTACAATAGGACCTGTGGCATTTTGATCCTCAGTGGCTTGTACAAGTTAGTTGAAATCATGAACCCAGCCCTTTTGCTCTTAACTCTGGGCAGCCAGTGTTTTGTGGATACTATGACCCAATTCCAGTTTTCGCTCCTATGGACTTAAAGACATTGACACAAGTCCACGAGGGTTTCAGGACTGTCCCACTGTGAAATCGTCAAGGGTTTGAGGGCTTTCAGTTTGACTTTTTGATCCATTTACTCACACTTCTCAAGAAGGCATGATAGGGACTTCCAAATATGTTCGGTGAAACAGTACTGTTGTGCTTATTAACAGGGAGATAACAACACTCCAAGTCCTTAAAGCAATAGTTTGACATTCTAGGAAATATGCTCACTGGTGGTATGCGCTTTCTTGCCAAGACTTAGATTTGGAGACCGATACCGCTCTCATGTCTGTACAGATATGAAGCTACAGCCAAGAGACAATTAGCTTACCTTAGCATACAGACTGAAACAAAAAGTAGCTGTTTCCCTTCGGATTCCCAATGCTAAGCTAAGCTAACATGGCTCCTGCTACATGTTGACAGTGGTATTTATCTTCCCTACTTACTCTCGGCAAGAAAACGAGTGAACAAATTTCCCACAATATTGAAATATTTCTTTAAACGCCCTCTGTCCAGGTAACGTGATTTCATAAAGTACTTACTACATAAATTTGTCAGGACTCCGCACATCTTCCTGCACTCTTGGAAGAGACACTTGGCACAGGTAGCACTGAGTCGCATAAAGTGAGTGAGGGTTCATTGCTTAGTGCTTAAGGAGGGGACACTGGGACTGAGGCAATATTTGAATCAAAACAGACATGCTCAGACATGACACAGGCAGTATGAGAAGTGAAAGAAATGAGAGGGTGGAGCTTAAGAGGGACAAGGGTCATCATAATTGACTGAATTGAAAACTAGGATAACCATAAATACTACAATTACTCTACACAATTGCCTCATTATCATGGCTTTGCTTGCATAAACCAAAGGACTCTCTGTTTCCTGTTCAGAGCCACCGTGTCAGCCAGGTTAATCACTGGCTAATTCACCTTGTGTAAACCAAACCCATGCAGAGTGAATGATGCCGCTGCCAAGTGACAGTGAGGGTATGTTTTTCAAAATGCAGTTCTTGACAGCAGTATTAGAAATCTAAATAGCCTTGTCCAAGTTCTCAGTGCTCTTCCAGTGGCACATCCTTGGCACCGTGCCTAATCTGCAGATAATAAACGTGTGAATCAATTACAGCTATCTGCTCTTGGCATTCTTGCACTGACCTCAGTTGTAATGTAAACCCACAGGCAATTCATTAATGGAAGCTGTTTCCGATAGATACTGTATACTCGCACAGAGACAGCCTACTGTACTGTACATGTGTGTGTTTGCAAACACGCACAGATACAACATACAAACACATCGATATGTAGGACACATACGCTTCGACCATAATAGCGTTTTATCTGCTTTCAAGTACAGCATGTGAAGTATCTTTTGGATGGAAAACGATAAAATGATCAACGTATATATTAGAGTTTTATAGCTGTACCGAACCGGAGAGCGATGTTTCGTCTGCAGACCGCTATGAATTACCATTAATTGGTGAATACTCTGGCCAGATAGGGTTGAGAGCCAGCAACATGCATTATTTATGTCCATATGTATTATAGAGAGGCAGAGTAATATCCTGAGTAGGAAATTGACCTGATCCTTACATGCAGGGCCCTTTCAGGATGCGGAGAATACAGAGTCGAGGCATTAGGAGTTAGGTGTTTGCGGCGGGTTCTTTCTGATCTCCTGGTGTATGAGATGGAGGCCAGTCTCTGCATTTGCCGCTGTTTGTAGCAGCTTAAGCATGTAAAATCTGAAACTATACAACCTACGCAGGTCTATACAACCCTCTGTTCCATTATTACACAAGTTCTTCCTGTCACTATAGTACAAATTAACAATGAAGACGCTAAATATAGATTTAAAAAAAAAAAAAAGAAGCTAATTGCTGCTGCCTACCTCTGACACCCACCCAGCCTCCATTGGATGTAAGACTCAGTCTCAGTCTTATTTTCCCTCCTTTCTGTATTTCTGTCAGATTTGGTTTTCGTGCTGATTTGATGCTTTTCTTTCATAAATCTTTAACAAGTATTTTGGCTCGGTAAACAGAGTGCTCAAGGATCATAGCAGGCAATGTTTCTTTTAGAGTCTTGTCACAAAACTAGTTGTACAAGAGTTGTAGCAATACATGATTTTGTAGCGAGACTTGGAGTCTACCTCCATTCTAGCAGTTCTGTGAGGCTGTACTCGGCACAGTGCATGTGTGTACAATGACGATGCTAACATGCTGATGTGTAGCAGGTATAATGTTTACCATGTTCTAGACCTGGGGGTTTAATAGCACAGGTTGACAGTGTGCATCGTTGTAGACTAATCGTTCATCTGTGGTTAAAGAAGGTGTAGTAATAAGGCAGTAAAAATGCTTTGTGCTACCCCTGCGAGAAAGCAGACACTGATGTTACTGCAATCAAACAGTATCTCCAGCTCAGTCTGATGGGGTTTAGTCCAATCAGATTGCTGCTCGTTTGTAAACAGCCTCTCAGAGCCAATTGAGGACTGATGGGAATATCTATGTTTTGCAAATATTTGGTCATAAACTAAACTGACATTTCAAACTGATGGTGGTCACAGGTCAGGGGATCATCACATTTATTAAAATTCATCGTGAGGGGAACACGAAGGTCTATACCAAATGTCTAACAGTTAAGTGGTTTAGTTAAAAGTCATTTCAACTAAACCACATGTGATCCTCATTGTTGTGCTATAAGAAAAGTCAGAGGATCATCAAACTCGCAGGGATTCCTTCTCTGGGCACCATGAGTGTCTGTACAAAGATGTATGCCAATCTTATTTCAGTCTGGACCCAAGTGGTGGACGGACATATCGACATTTCCATTCCTACAGCCATGCTGCTAGCGTGGCTAAAAAGTGCGTACTATGAGATAGATGGTTTGTGTTAACAAGTGCTCACCCTACTATATTAAACATGTTCTCTCCAGCTTAATTCTCTTGAGACAGATAGAGTGTCATATAAGGAAGCACTCTGAAGCAACACAGATTAATAAAAAAAAAAAAAAGAAAAAAAAAAACGCTTCGTCGTCGATACCCAATTTATAGGGCTTATTTCAATCCATCCACTCTTATTTTTCCTGCCAGTCAAGGCTATAGTGTTACCTGCATGATGAGTTTAATCAAGAGCTGAAGCAGTCTGCAGTCTTTTCCCGGAGCAATCTCCACTGATCTTTATACTGTAATTAGTGTATGCCAGAGCTCAGCAGACATATGCTACAGTGCAGGAATAGCCAGTTTACGAACACACACTCACAAACAGCCACATACACGTGCAAGCTCACACAAACGCAAGTCAAGTAATCCAGCAACAAGGACCAGTATAATGATGAGTATGTGATCATAACTGATTAATATTATATATACTGTATGATGCCAAAACTTCTGTTTGCCTTCTGGTGTTCACGCTGCGCAGTAGTGCACATGTGACTGGAGTGAAATTGGTCGGCTTTTCATCTGTGCCTCATCCACTCAATTTCATAAGTGCTCGTCTGTATTTGATTAATTAGAAAATGTTTAATGTTAACCTTGATTAGTTTCATCTCTTCTTTAGTTGAGAGACATTTAACCTATCAGTTACTACTATGATAGACCTGCAGATGTAATTGCAGCCTAGTATGCATTATACAATGTATTCACTGAGGCAAACATAAGGAGCTAATTTGTTCAAGTTGTAACTGTTTCATTTAGCTCACAAGTTGTTACAAAGACACGGTGGTGGCTCACTTCCCCTCAGGGAGGCTGACAGTTTGATTCACAACAGAATCACCTGCATTGCTGGTATTCACAGTAATGTTTCCCACTGACACTGTCTGGGGAAACGAGTTTTTGATGCTTTTATTGGTTCATTCTCTGTAAGGTTTATCTAATAGAAGAGCTTATGGAAGAATAGCTTATTAGAGGCTTTGATGAAGCATTTGAAAGACTTTCCTGTTTTTTTGAAACTGCACATATCAGCCAGCCACAGAGAACTTTTGCGTGTATTGTGTATTTTTTTACATCCCCAGTGAACATTTGTCATATTACTTCTAATTTTGTTTTAAGTCAACTTTGATATTGATGTCCCTATGTTTACTGCTTTAATTATTTGCTGCCTTGGCATGTGTGCGAGAAATGTGCCTTTAAATGACGTTGCTTTGATGTCCTGTTGTATTAGCCGCACCCCCTGCTGCAACGCTACAGCAGAACATCTCTTAATACTCTCTGCAGAAAGCTATTACAGTTTTCATTCTTTAGCTCCAGTTCGCTTGAACAATTCATCTGAACACCTGCTTTGGTTGTTCACAGTAGTCTTCTATTAAAAATATTGTTTTAAGAGGAGGCTATGACAGCACGGTATGTCTACATACAGAGGTGAAATTGTAAAATAGTGTACGACCTTGTTATCAATTACTGTACCTGAGAGATTAGAGGAGGGGGAAAGACAGCAGCATCGCCTGTGGCTTTGTGTTGGACAGAAATAGCTCAGCGGAACCACTGTACCAACTAAAATTACAGAGAATTAAATTGTCAGGGAGACCCGAGGTGGTAAAGTGAAATTCATGCACATTGTAACTCCTCAGACAGTTGCTGTCACTTTCGACAGTTTTGACACCTCTCTCAATCGTCCAATTTTAGCTTCACAGGTTTGCTTTCAAATAGACTACGGTCCATTGAAACTGTGTTTCATCACAATGTCCCAGTTATTCTGGATAATCCACAGATCACCATGTCCACAGTTTTTCCAGTGAAACTGCTCCCTATACAAGCTGTTGACAGTCTTCTATTCAGAGTGACGGATGCATTGTTTAAGGATAGAGATTTTGCTGCTGATGTTTTTGAATAAAACCTTTCAGAGCTTGGACAATTACTCGAATAATCAATTAGTTGATCAACAGAAAATTAATCGGCTATTTTAATAAACTAAAATAGAATACATTCTTCAAGTCATCTTTTGAAGCAAATATTAGAAAAAAAATCCTAGTTTATGCATCTTAATTGTGAATATTTTACTGCTTTTCTTTGCCATTGTAGACTGAATATCTTTGTTCTGGACGGTTGGCTGGACAAAACCACTGTCACCTATTGTCACTATTTTCTGACATTTATTGACGAATCAATTAATTGATTAATCAAGATGATAATCAGCACAATAATCAATCAAAAAAAAAAAATCATTAGCTGCAGCCCCAAAAATATTAAAATACAAACAATCAATTTGGACCCACTGAGAATAATAAGTCTGAAAATTAAAAAAAAAAAACGTTTTTTCAAACAAGAACGAAAACTTTAAATGTAACTTCTCATCCAAACTCAATATTCCACCACAGCTCACAGCATCTTTGATCACTCATGTATATAAATAGCTCCACTTTAATCCTGCATGCGCTTCATATATGGGAGACTAGTTCAGGTCTTTGACCGCCAATCTACACATTTCCAGCCCCCATTTCTCCTTTCCAAGCAGAGAGCGAAGCCTATTTGTTTCTTTCAAGCCTAATCATGAACCAACAGCCACAACACACCCATCCGTGTGTGTGTGTGTGTGTGTGTGTGTGTGTGTGTGTGTGTGTGTGTG
>CALSBV010011423.1:10463702-10499626 GCA_943590825.1 Bovichtus diacanthus
TGTGTGTGTGTGTGTGTGTGTGTGTGTGTGTGTGTGTGTGTGTGTGTTGGCTTGTGACAGCTCTGCTATGCTGGGGGAGAGGGACTGGGAGTGATGGCCTGGTCCTGCCTGGCTTTGATGGACACTCTAATCAGGTTTGGATGAGAAGTTATTAGAATGGGCCACAGCTGAATGCAAAGGAGAAGAGTGGGCTTCTCTCAGGACTTTAAAAGCTCAACCTCTCAAGGCACTCAGCTGACTGCACTGTGGACTGCAGTGGACAGTTTATATGACTCCTGTCAATTTAAGTTGCTTTTTAGGTCGCATGAAGCTGTATGTGGAGGTACGTTATCTATAGGTAGTTGGGTTATGTCTGTCAGTGCCATTGGTGCAGCTTTAACTTAAGTCAGTGTGCAGTGAAGCAGCTTTTGTGTCCCTTCACACATTTCTTAAATGTGAAATGGCCACAAATTCAGGGAAAACATTTCTGAAAGTGTATTTGCCTCGATTTCACCCCCAATGTGTATACCGAGGTGGTATAGAGGTGGGTGCTGGAAAATGAATGCAAAATGGATTTGGGAGAAATATGTAACTGATTTATCTGTAAATTAGACACATTTCTCACTAAATCCTCTGTAAATATTCAAGACAAAATTCTGACACAATTTTTTATTTATGACACAAGCCAACGCTGTACGTGTGCTGATACGTAATGCTTAAACCTTGTGAAATACTCATAGATTCTGAGTAAAAAGGGCAAAAGGCTCATCATCATTTGAGAATCACTTTAATCAACATATTCTTTGCTAAACACAAATGCTGTGGCTGCTAACGACAAGAGCAGAACAACCTTCACATCACAGCAAGAGCAGCTGATGATTTAAACAGCCTGTTTAGAGTTGCAGATTAAGCAGAACACAATAAATCACCTAAAGAAAAATGCACACTTCTGTCCAGTGGCATCTAAAGCAGAAGCTGGGCTCCCCGCAACAAATATAGGAAAGCCTGTAGGTAAACAGATGAATAAGCGGATTTAGGCTGCAAGGAGGCCGTGAACAATTGCTCTCTCAGGGAAACAAACTCTTTTTGTCACATGCAGCACACAGCTGCCCGGCGTGTTTCCATAGTCCTAAGTCGACAGAGACCGATGGACTGTCCCTTCCTCTCTTATCGGAGCTGCTGCAGCCCCACGAGGTCTGGCTGCAGGCTGCAGAGACGTTCTCTCTTTTTCTCTCTGAGTCACACACACACACACACATACATACTTTGCTGCATGCACACTTACTCTTCATTTTACATAACTTTACATAGAGTCTTGTAGGGATCTGCATAAAATTAAGGGCACACGCTACTTTTTTAACTCATTATATTTTTCAGCCACACGAGCATCCTGACTCTCGGGATGGCAATGTTTCGTCCAGACTGAAATAACTCAATAACTATTGGACAGATTGGGATGAAATCTTGTGCAGACATTCATGGTCCCAGAGGATGAAGCCTGCTGATTTTAGTGATCTGTTGTCTTTTCTTCTTGCTCCACCAGCCGGTTGACATTTGTGGTTTAGAGGGAAATATCTTGTCAACTGTTGGATGAATTATGCAATTTAGTGCAAACATTCATTGTCTTTGTGACTTTGGTGATTTTTATCGAGGACCATCATTTGGTCAAATTTAAAATGAATCTCTGATTTAAATATTTCTCATATAATAACTGGGAGGATATACTTGTTCACTATTAAAACAAGGAATATATTTTGAGGTCAATTATTTATGTGTGACTTAAATAACTCGTAGGCTGTGGACTGAGTTTTGTTACTTTTTTATATAATGTTTAGGTGTACAACTAATGACTTAGTATTAGTTCATCTTTCTACAATTTATTTTCAATGAATTGATTGGTTTGTCTATAAAATGACAAAATGCAGTGGAAAATGCTAATCATATGTTCCCAGATGTTAAATTGCTAATTGTGTCCAAAATAAATTATTATTGCATTTATAGTCATGAAGAAAAGCATATCTGCATAGTTAGGAAGTTGATATATGACTTTAAATATTGTTAAACGAAGTAGTTCATTTTCTACTGATCCAATACTTTTTAATAATGAATTATTATTACGTGCATTATATAAGATGTTACTTTTCTCTGCTCTACTCTTCCATCTTATGTAATTTTGAGGTATCAATATAATATATATATATATATATATATTAAAGGTTTTTGCTGGTGAATAACACATTTCTCATCAGGGGCTGCAGATTTTACAGTATAGTATAGTATAGTATAGTATAGTATAGTATAGTTGAATGTTTTGGCTGCTTGTTCATGTCATTTGTCTCTGTTCTTATGAAAAGTGTCCATTCTTCTGTACCCAACCTGTCCTTATGTGTGCGATATGAAGCATTATGAGATATTGTTCCTCTGTTGCGTATGGTCTTCCCTCATTGGACTAAAATTCAAACCATGAAAGACCTCTTCTTATCTATTTCAGCTTGTCTGTCCTGTTCCTTGGCAAACATGTCCACCAGCTTCTGTCTTCTCCTTAATTTCCTGCTCCTGTTTATTTGCCTGTTTTCCTCGAAGGTTGGTGGGCCTTTCACAGCGGATGGTAAACGCTGACGAGCATGGCTAAAGCGTGGGTCGCTGATACTTTATTAAGTCTTATCAGACTTCTGTCTCTCACTTAGCCTCAACCCTCGCAGGTTTTTAGTCCTAAATCTGTCACTCAGCATTTATCTGAATTTCTTAAACCCCTATGGCCACAGCTGAGGGGGAGCTGTGTGCCTTGAGGGGGTTTGATGTGTTTATTTGAGCGTATATTTTATGGTGTGCTGCTGCTCCTACATAATCACACCTTCTCTCTTTTAATTCCAGGTGTTTAAAACTACTTTCTTCATTTCCTGCTGCTTCTATCTTTAGCTATTCCCCTTATTTTGGTTTTTATTGTGCCTTTTTTCTCGTTTCCCTCCATTTTCTTCCCTCTGCTTCGTCTTAGTCTCTCCTCTACTCATCTATCTCTCTTCGGATTTCATGTTCTCAATCCAGCACTCTCAGGTTCCTCATTCCTCGTCCACATACTCTAAATTCCAAAACTCTCTCTCTCTCTTTCTTTCTCCCTTAGTGTTGTTGCGTGAGGAGGTGGCCCAGCTTCAAGAGGAGGTCCACCTGCTGAGGCAAATGAAGGACATGTTGAGTAAGGACCTGGAGGAGACCCAGGGAGGCTGCTCTGCCAATCTGCTCTCAGCCACCGAGCTCCGTGTGCAGCTGGGTGACAAGGAGCAGGAGCTGGACCGAGCCAAGGAGGCCTTACAAGGTCAGGAGCCAACACGGGCGTCTTTTCATCTCACCTACGTAATCCACCAGAGTCCCTTCTTTCCAACAGCTACTTCAAATACACGCCAAATACAGCTGTCCAAGCTTTTAGTTGGAAGTTTCACCTTTTCAAGTTCCATCCAGAACAGAATATGTTGTAACTACATAAAATCGACTTTATCTCACCGAAGAGAATAATGTGTCAGCCAATATCAGTCAGGTTGTTAGTTTTTATGTGTCATGCTAAACATTTTCTCACATGGGATTGCAAAAAACGCTATATCAAATGTCAGAATAAGACTTCTTACGTAGCACATATACAATACAAAACCAGAAGAAACATATTCTAAAATAATAACATGATTAAACAAATCGTCATCAGTCAAAAAAATGATTTGCCGAATATTAAAAGGAAGAAAAAAACAAGCCTAAAGTTTCACCTGATAAAATCCTTTCTTTTTGTCATCTCCCAGGTTTTCTCCAAGTAATTGGTTAACTTAAATGTTTCATATTTAACTGTATACATTCTCACAGCTATGTTACATTTCTTAATATTAAGGATGCCAAACAATTAGATGCAAATATGTCCATTAAGTCTGCTTCCTTCAAACGAGGTTTGCCCAAAAGCGAACAAGATGAGAATCATAGTTTTGAAGTGTCTTGTTCTAATTGGAGCAACATATGTTCTTTGATTTATGTAGAACAAACAACAATGAATCATTTAATGAGCCGATTTTAACAAATTTAACATATTTATATTGTGCAAATCCAACACGTCCACACACATTGAAGTTGATTCTCTGAGCGTATGTGAACAGCCAACTTTAAAACATCCATGTTTGTCTTCTATGTGACAAATTTATGAAACGTGTTTACTCAAACGGCAACAACAGACAAACCTGATTTTAATGTTTAGATCTTTTTGTTTTTGGGAGGAACGACAACAGACACTGTATGTGTGCAAGTGTTTCGACATTGTTCAGTCTCAAAATTGGGTGTCGTCCCTGATGAGCAGCCAAGTAGACTCCGGGTTCACCTCATTTTACTTAACATCCGTCAATCATGCGATAGAAGCTTTACTCTTAAATATTAATGTGGTATTGATGTAGACTGGGACGCGGTGTTGATCGTGTGGTATTGGATTGATTTATGTCTTGTATGAAAACAAATCCAACCATAATGCAACAGTTCCCATCTGTGGGAGGGAAGTAAAAAAAAAAAAAATCAGTCCTACATTGTGCTTGCCAAAAAAAAATAGGAGGGAAAAATAAAAAGGCAGTTGCGGATTTAGTTTAGTTTAACTCTATTCTCCATATCTTAATCTCTGAGTTGCATGTGGTAATCTGCAAGCTCGTAAACTGTGTTGTGCAACTGCTGCAAAACTGGTTTGAAGGTTAAGTGTAAAATATGAGCGTTGTCAGGAGGAATGCCTTCTGAATGACACATGTGTGCAGCTATGAAAAGTACAGGTTCCAGTTTTGGCTCTCCGTTGAGCACGAACCCTCAAGAGAGCATTGTTGTCGTTAGCCTTGCTTGCAAAGAGCCCCACCAGTTGCATCATAGCTGTTGAGTTTTTCTCTGCGAGAGAATGAAGTTGAAAGAAATCAGATCCAATCGGTCCTCTCCAGGTGGAGCCAAGAGAGTCTCCACATGCCAGCCAAAACAGTTCCATGTATGAATGAATAAGTGCTACTGTGCCACTTATCTTTTAAGAGGATTACATCATTTTTCTCAGAAAAAAAAAAACATCAGTGGCAGCCCCTCGTTAACGGAAGGCACAGTGTCACCTAGTGGCTCCCTGCTGCAATTGCAAAACCTTGTTTATCATTTCGACGCAGCCAAATCTCATGTATTTGTTTTCTTCAGTTTGACAGTACAATTAGCTGTTAAAACGCTCCTCGATTTTCAGGATGTGACTGTATTTGTCTGTGTGTTGCAGCTATGAAAGCTGACCGAAAGCGTCTAAAAGTGGAGAAGGCAGACTTGATGAGTCAGATGCAGCAGCTGTACACAACACTGGAGAGCAGAGAAGACCAGCTGCGAGAATTCATACGCAACTACGACCAACACCGAAAGGTAACAGCAGCCCACCCCATTCATCACTATTAGCTTATTGCAGATATGTCGGCCAATAAGAGATGTAAGTGCAGAAAACATCTTAAAACAGTGTCTCCATTATAGAGTTTTGCCACTGATAAAGTACTACCTCTACAAGGGGTATATAAATGTTTAATAAATGGTTTATAACACACTATAAAGTAGTTGTAAGCAGATATAATGGTTTATTAATGTATTTGTCTACAACTATAACTCCTTCTTTGGACGCGCATAAGTGGAGGCTGCTGTATAATCAGATAATAAAGAACAAACACAGTTGTAGTAATATAAAATATGTCATCATGGGACACGTTGTAATTGTTGACAAATACTATACATAAATAAAACCACTTTAAAAATGTCTATCTGTGCACAAACACATTATATTGTTTTATAAACCCTTCATTAACTCTGTATATGCGACTCATGAATGCTAAATTGGGGGAGTTTGTGTTTAGGGTTGTACATTTTGATCGTCATCATGAATGCTTATTAAGGATGATTAATAATGATTTCGGAGAAAAGGACAGTTGGACAATATTTATCCGATTTTTTTGAAAATCTCTGAAACATGTCAGCGTCATCACTGCAATTCTTTGACTCTTGGTGTCGTCATGTGTCCACCCTTTTTTAAAGAAGTTTCTGAAATAGGTTATGTCACAGAATGTAGCTCTGATACGCTTCTTGACTCAAGTGTCGGGCTCCATTGATCGTTCAAAGTGAGCTTGGCGAGGATTAACCGTGTCTCTGTGTGTGCCTCTGTGTGTGCGTGTTCTTCAGGAGAGCGAGGATGCAGTGAAAGCCCTGGCGAAGGAGAAGGACATGCTGGAGAGGGAGAAGTGGGACCTGAGGAGGCAGACCAAAGAAGCCACAGAGCAGGCCAACATCCTGCGTTCTCAGATGGACATGAAGGAGAACAGGGTCAAAGAACTGGAGGCCGAGCTCACCATGGTGAGTCACCCTGCGCACAAACACAGTCACAACTTTGTGGAATAAGTCATTTAAGCACAATAGTGTGACCTTAATGTCATTATCTGGTGTATAAATGTAAATAAGGTGTGGGTTTGTAATCCCGTTGTTGTATTCATATCAGTTCAAACACATGCGGTAAGCGTCTCTGCTACATATCCTCATCCCTTCCCTCTCTCAAAGCCTTCATTCTTTCTCCGGGCTGAGGAAGAAATTGATGCCTTTTTTTCTGTGTTGCCGTGTCGGTACCTCGGAGGTACAGTTGTCAGTCTGTGTGTCATTAATCTCTCCTCCCTCGGCGAGTCACAACCACCCACAGATCCTCAGATCAAGCTGCATCACAGATCAGATGTTTTGGTGCATCAGTACCAGAGCTGCATCGCTGTCAAGCAACCCAGCCACACAATATCTTTCTACCTTCTCTTCTTTATTTAAAATCTTGCTGTTTACAAATGTTTCGTCTACCACAAATTCGACGGACACTGACTGCCTTTTCAGAGGCTTCCACTTGTCCTGTGCAATCCTGTGCAAACATATCAACTAGGTATAGTTTTTGGTTGTATTAGAATATTGCCTGTTGGCTAACTTCAAAGGGTAGAGCTGCTGTTATTCAATATTTTTTGTTGTTGTCAACAGTCCAGTGAAAAGACCAAAGCCAATAATGTGTTACTCCATTTCTCAACATTTTCCGAATTCCCTATCATGTTGTGGTTCTCAGCCTCAAGCCAATCTTTATAAACGGGTGAAATATATATGGTTTCTTTCTTCCTTTGTATTTTAAGGGCTGAATCATTTCCTAAAACAGCTGGGCATTGTGGTTTATTGTCAAACATTACTCAACCAGGAGTAGATGGTTTCTTTTTTGGGAACTATTTTCAGCAGCGCATTAATACACATTTGGTGCGCCCGTGAGTATTTACAGCAACGAGACGGAGAAAGACAGGAAACACAAATTAAAAGCATGAAATCATATTTTAAATCAATTACACCAATCAAAAACTGTATGTGTGTATATGTGAGGGTGTTTGTTTTACATTCAGCTCGTGCTCAATTTCTTTTTCTCGTGTGTTTCCCAGGCGAAGCAGTCTCTGGCCACCTTGACAAAAGACGTACCTAAGCGCCACTCGTTGGCCATGCCTACAGAGCCTGTGGTGAATGGCAGTCAGGAGTGGGTGATGCAGGCCGACCTGCCGCTCACGGCCGCCATTCGTCAGAGCCAACAGACCCTCTACCACGGACACACCACGGACAGACAGGGTAAACTCTCTTATCCGCTCTGCCTCTCAGTCTCCATGCTGCTTTGTGTTGCTTTTACAGACTAAACATACTAACAGAGGGTCTCCTGGAGGTTTCTCATACTAACGGTGTTTTTTCTCAACATGTGTGAATATATGTGGGTGTATGTGTGTGTGTGGCACATCCAGCTGTGGTCAGGATCAGCCCCTGTCACTCTCGGCAGCCCTCTGTCATCTCCGACGCCTCGGCAGCCGATGGAGACCGCTCATCCACGCCGAGCGACATCAACTCACCTCGTCACCGGACGCACTCCCTCTGCAATGTAAGAGCTGCCTGGCCCCCTCGACCAAGTAATCACACCTCCGCACTTGTCTATAAGTACCTCCCTCCTCTTTGTCTTCTGCTGTTTGTGTCTGTCCCTCTGTTCTGTCGGCCTGCTGGATGTCAGCCTGCCTGCTTGGTGGTGGTGATGTTATTTTGCATTTAGGTCACTTTATAGCAACAGATGGACATTTTAGAAAATATGCTTATTCACTGTCGTGCTGAGGAAGAAGCTACAGCCAGCAGCCAGACTCCGAGAAGTTACTGTGCCAAGGCCAGGAAGTAGTCCGGCACATAACCCAGTGAAACCACATATTGTTTCTTTTGCACTTGTTTTGTACATATTATATAAACAACATATAATGTGTAAATAAGTGAGCTTAAAGAAACAAAACGTAGGATTTTGTATCTACAGTCCCCTACAGTTTCAGAGTGCAATTCCCTTACCACGCTGTTGTACATAGCTCATCCATAAAATATGATCCACATTCACCAAAACTCATTTTACTAACGTGTCCCCCTTCTTTAAAATCTATGCCCCAGTCCGGCCCCTGCTTTGGAGTTGCTGTTAGGCAGATTTTGTCTCATTTGGACAGAGCCAGGCTAGCTGTTTCACCCTGTTTCCAGTCTTATTCTAAGCTAAGCTAACCGGCTGTTGACAGTAGGTTCATATTTACTGCACAGACTTGAGACTATCATCTTTATCTCAGTAAGAAAGTGAATAAGGATATTTCTTATAATGTCAAACTGTTGCTTTAACTCTGTATCAGAGGACTAACCCTAAGCTTCCTGTCTGTCTCCTCTGCCCTGCTCAGTCCATGGAGGATCTGGAGGACCAGAAGCGTAAAAAGAAGAAGGAGAAGATGACTCTGGGATCCCTGTCGAGGGTGTTCGCTCGAGGCAAGCAGCGCAAGTCACTGGACCCCGGCCTGTTTGATGGTACAGCCACCCCTGATTATTACATAGAGGAGGATGCCGACTGGTGATGCTGAATGTGTGAGCCTGTGTGTGTGTGTGAGAGCCTGTATGTGTGTGTGTGTGTGAGCCTGTGTGTGTGCGTGTGTACGTGCGTGTTAAATTTGTGTGGATATCCACCTGGCTTTAACTAGTGTGTAAAGAGTGTTTGTGTGCGAGTTTGTCTGGAGGGGAAGGGGGGTAAATTTTAAAAGAAAAGCCTAAAAGAGACTGCTATCCCCATAAATGTACAGTATATTACCCCTAAATTGTATGTTTGTAAATTAGATATATATTTATAGATGTACATGTATGCATATGTATATATGTTTACATGCATATAAATATATACATGGGGTTACTATTATGTGTAGACATGTTTATGCTGTATTATCTTCCAAATGGCTTTAATGTTTTATGTTTTTTTTTTTTTATAACTGGAGACTTGAAGGACTGCTATTCATATGTAAATAGGAGTTATTGTGAAACTAGTGTTTTTAATGTAAATGTCATTTGGCTTTTTTTACTTTACAGTTGCTTCTATCATGCTTTGAAACATTGAATTCTAAGTTTCTTCTTATTCCCAATCTTACTCAGCCCTTTTCATATTATGAAAGAGGAGACATTACCTGATTGGCTTCACAAGAAATTGATCTCTTGGAGTTATAATTGGCCAAATTCTGTTGTTTTATGAAAAATTTGTTTGAAAGGTAATACTGGTACAGGATTGCCATCATGTTTTGGGCTTTTTTTACATGTCACAAACATGTCACAGTGTGGGTAGCTGGGAGTTTTTTTCAGGAAGGCTTCCTCTTCCATTGTATGCTAAACATCATATTCAGTTACTATAATTAACAAATGGCCAACAAGGGTTTAAAGGTCGATCTTCCTTAGAAAATGTAATTGCACGGACCTGAATACACAAACAAAAGATTAACGGTGATGCATACTCTGGCGCACCTCTCGTCTGCAGTCGAAACCATCTGCAAGTGCCAAAGGTTAAACACTCATCTCTAGAAAATCTGCGTATCATTCTGTCACTGTTAGCACTAGCCTCGTAACATTGTTTATGTCTGACTCATTTCTTACTGAGCGCTATCTAACATGTGCCAATATGAGACGAAGGAATGTGCATTAAACACCTGCATGATCCCTCTGTGTTGCTTTGATTAGATGTCCATTCATTGCCAATCAAATTAATAATCTCCGCAATCCTGTGTTGCTCCTGTGTTACCTTTTCCCTTTACAGAGTTATATTTCCTTGCGTTATGAATGCACGGTCCCTTTTTTTTTTTTTTTTTGCTGTTTTTGTTTTGCTTTCTTTAGAAGCCCTCCTCATTTCTCGCAAAATGTGGCTCTAATAATTCTATGTTAAATGCTTTGTAATTTAGGAGATGTTGCATAAAAGATTAAATCTATTGAAGTATTTTATTTAAAAAGGAAAAAAGAAGCGGTAACTTCAAATATTTATCTGCTGCAGCTGTTGCAGTCAGATGTTGAGGAGGTTTTAGCATTTTCAAAAATGAAATTATAATTGAAATGAAATCTTATTTTAAAAATAAAACTAGTAACTGAATACATCGTATGTGGCAGTTTTCTGTTCCATGAGTAATCTTGTTCTTGTGTCCCAGTCTAATGTGTCTCTCCCTCTCCTCCTGCCATTTCTAATGGCAACTCTCTCCTGCCAGTGAGTAACTCCTCATCTGTGATTACCAGCTGTCTGTTTCTGCACTCTGGGGATTATTCATATGACTCAGGTCCATTGGAAAAATTCAAGTTTGTGTCATTTTTTTGTGGAAACTCTTTCAAAAAAAGAGACGGTGGCCTTGCATGCAGCGTTTTTGTCTGCATGTGGAGACGAATCAGGTAAACACGCAGAGTTCATCCTGGATTCGTTGGTTCAGTATGAATCAGTGTTTTCCTGTTGTTGAGATGGACGGTTAATGGGCAGGAGCATGATGTTTTATGAATAATCCCTGTGTCTCTAATACATTCTCCTAATGGTCTTAAATCCTGTCATAATCATCAGATAGTTACTGAAGTATTTTAATATCTTTACTAAACACAATACTGTAGCTTTAGAACTCACCGGACTACTGCGCTCTCATGAAGTATATAAATGGGTTATTTTTCTCCTGAATTTCAGCTTTATATGGACTCAACCGTGTAGTTTTGTTAACTTAAAAAATAAACCTGGTAAGCTATTTCCATGTACTGCACAGTTCATTCAAAGACACATGAAGTGTATCTCCAATAAATTATTCTGGCTCCATCTAGTGGCCATACGGTGCCATTTAAAAAATATTTTCTGTCAAAATTGAACAAAAAGGGTTTAAACTACTTTTCATCCAGTTGACTCTGACTTTGATTATTATTAATAAACACTAGCAGAAGTCAGAAATACATATTTATATTGTTGATATACAAAAGAAATTGTGATTTTTAGTGTAGCATTGTTGCTCTGTATAGTTACACACTGATGTGAGTGGAGGGGTATTTTTTATGCAAACACCCTCTGATTTTGATGTTAACCTTTCTCCAGATGAGTCACTGTTTTTGATGTCCATATCCCTCTGACCCTGAATCCCTCCTGTATGCCACACCATAACTTCTCCTGACCAATCCAGACTCTGACAGCCTCACACAGCAGAGCCTGTCTGACGGAGAGGAGCAGCTGGACCGACTCCAGCAGGCCGAGCTCACTCGAAACACATGCATGTCGCTGTGGAGGGCAGGTGCCGTGCAGGCCTGGCTGGAGGTTGTCATGGGTATGCCCATGTACATCCGAGCCTGCTCTGAAAACGTCAAAAGTGGCAAGGTACATCTTTGTTACAAGTGGCTGTTCGTTTGCTTTGTGCTCGAGCGAGTGGGGCACGATGCTGTTCTTGTTGGATAAAGAACTGGATTCCTGTTCTTTAGGTGCTGCTAGGCCTGACTGATGAGGATTTGGAGCTGGGTCTGGGGATCAGTAACCCCATTCATCGCAGGAAACTGAGACTGGCCATTGAGGATTACAGGAGAGCTGAAGGGGACCAAGGGTGAGCAGCAGCTACAAAAACACAGAAAATATATTGTTTATTGTTTGATAAAAAGTTTTCAAAGTAAGTGTAATATTACTGTTCCGGCAGCAGCAGAGTAAGTGCATTTACTTACTGTAAGTACTGTAATTAAGTACAAATTTGAGGCACTTGAATACATTTACATTTCATGCTACACTTTGTACTTCTACTCCACTTCAATCCAAATGGAAATATTGTACTTTTTGTTCCACTACATTTATTAAGGTTAAGATTAAGATTTAAATATAATTAAACCACCCAACATTATATAAAATGGTTATTAAAAATGATCTCCACCTGGACCGGATGCAACTGTAAAATGCATCAGTAATAATAATAGTACAGGCCTCATAGGGACCATTATTTTCATTATTAGTACTTTTTTGACACTGTAAGCACATTTGCTAATAATATTTTGAATTTAGGACTTTAATTTATAAAAATTGTATATATTCATAAACCCTACCATTGCTGATTTGTTGTGTCTAATCATCTCCTAGACTCTCCAAAGCGTCCGAGATGGACCACCACTGGGTTGCAACATCGTGGCTGAGCGACGTGGGGTTGCCTCAATACTCGCAGACCTTCCAGACTCATCTCGTGGACGGGCGAGTGCTGAACTCTCTGAGCCGCAGAGACCTGGAGCGATTACTCAACATCAGCGACCAGTTCCACCAGACCAGTCTACTTCTGGCAATCCAGTTATTGCAGATACTCAGTTTTGATAAAGAGGTCAGATTATAAATCAAAATTCCCATGAGAGTAGATGAAAAGGTTTTGAGAGTTGTTCCTCAATCACCGCATAACGTTTTACTGGTCAACACTCACAAACCTGCGCGTGAGTTAGACTATTATCCACCATAGCTTGAGAACGATAGGAGCCCTTGGTGGTGCATTATCCCAGCAGGCCCCATTCTCCCTGACCTATCTCCGTGTTTTGTTCGGCCCCCGCCACATAAGTGCTTGCGCAGTTATCTGTGTGTTTTGTTTTTTTTGCAGGCCCTTCAGGCACAGCGGGCAAAATGTGAGCATCAAGACCGGGACCCCATTGTTTGGACATGTCACAGAGTAATGAAGTGGATCAGAGACATAGACCTCAAGGTGGGTGGGAGGTCAGTGACGGTATTCCCCTTTGCTCGGGAGATTTCTCGGGCTGATCGCAACCAGATACCACCTACTAGTTTCTAGGACTTTCTCAAAGATAATGATAGCTTTGTTGTTGTGGTGGCACACCACTGCTGAAAGAATACAGAAGAAAATCACTTGGCATACAAGTCTTTTTTCTGGACCCACAGTGAGGAATAGTTTACCAACCGTCAGACTCCTTCTTCGTGTCAATACGTAGCTGTCAACTGTTATTTTGTTTTGGCTTGGACATGACTGTGGTTTGCCTTTAATTTCTATTTAATGTGACTTTTGTACCAGTATTATTTTTGGCAGGACTGTACATAAAGTCTGAAGTCTGCTTGTGTGTTCTCTCCTCTCTTCAGGAGTTTGCAGACACTCTTCAGGGTAAAGGGATTCATGGAGCTGTGATGGCCCTGGACCCGTCCTTTGACACAGACACCATGGCCAAAGCTCTGGGGATCCCCAGCAACAAACACATGCTGCATCGGCACCTGTACGAAGAGATGAAATCTCTCGCTGTCCCTCACAGGTGGATTAAAAACCCTTCTACTCTTGTCGCATGTTCCTTTCTACTCTTAAAGCAACAAGTCATTTTGTTCTACGATATTAAAAAATATATCCTGTCCAGTTATTTATCTTCAAAAATAATACCATGTTCGTGTGAACCATGTGAAAAATGTGTGATTATCTAAGGATTAAAGTTAAACGTCACGCACATACGTGAATATGTCTTATTCCTTGTATTCACAGCAGTGCAGACCAGGGCAGTGAAGTCATCAGTTCCTCTTCGCCTGTGGCTGTTAAGCGCTTTTCTGAGGAGAGGTTGTCAATGAGAAGATCAGGCAAGGTATCATTTCGTTTCACACTCCAATCATATTATTGGAGCATATATTTAGCTGCACATGTTGCATAATATATTTACACATGATTTTATCCAAAATCATCCGACTTACAGCAGTTACAAAAAAATGTTCTTTATATTTTTCTTTACATTTTTCTTTACTGGGGGTGTTTTCACGGTTTAGTGGCCTAAGACGTGTATTTGTACCCATGTACTGTAAATGCAATATCCCTGATTAGATTTTGGCTGGTTTGTTGCACACCCTCCTCTCCCCCTACATTTCTTCACCTATATATATACTATCCATCCATCCATCTTCAACCGCTTACTATATATATCTAAAAAATATATATATATATATATATATATATATATATATTAAGAAAAATAAATAAATAATAATAAATAAAAAAATAAAAAAAAAAATATATATATATATATATATATATACACATACGTATATATATTAGAGACACATTACAAAATGTATCTTTCTTCAGTCTTCAAATATTATGATTCGATTAATTTTTTGATTTTTCTAAATGATCAATGTGTTATTCTGAGAAATAAACTCGGTTGCATGCCTTTTTGATTTTTCCCAGAGTCCGCTGAGGTTACGGGCAAACAACCACTCTGTGGAGCGAGGTCTGGGCTTCCACGGCAGCTGCGGCTCTCTGCCCAGAGAGGCCAGAGTTCAGGCCGTTCCCCGGGCCAAAGGCAGCCCGATGCACACCTACAAGAGTGTGGAAATCACCAACGTCTGAAGCAGCCTCAGCCATCCGGATCGCTCACGCTGTTGCTATTGTTTACATTGTTGTTGTATTATAGTTGTTTACTACTGAGAGGGACCTACACTCAGCATTGCTGGACTTTTAAAAGGAAGTCTTAAAGGGGTGTACCACTTAATAATTCAAATATATTATTACGTTGGCCAATGTAAGAATAACACATACTCTGAAGACCTGATGGAGCTGTTGTAAATATAATGAAGAAGGAGCATTTTGTTGTTTTTTTCGACTAAATGTCCGAATGAGTTTTATATTATGAGTTCATAGAAGGCTTAGAAGAATAACCTACACAAATAACTGAACACAGTGTTGTTCTCCTTTGATGCCTTTTATCAAATAGGGCTCACAGCACTGTTGTTTACTGCTCTTCTCTTTCATCTATTTCTAACTTTAAATTAATAATTTTGCTTGAGATGTAGGAAAAAGGTCATTATAACATGCTTCACTGTAGAGATACATTTGTGCTGTTAATCTTCTGAGGAGACCTGAACTGTGTCAGGTCAGAAGCTCTACACTGAGCTGTAGTTTGTTTGTCATCACAATCGTAATTATTATTGTAATAAATATTTGCCCTTTTTTGTTGAAGACAACATTAAAATATATGAAATTTGGAAATGTTAGAAAGCTAAAAATGGCAAAAAGAAAACTCGTAAAAATCCATCTTCTCATTAGTGTTTCACTATATCATCAATTAATTAAAAAACTAAAGTTATTTTGGTTTTCATTTCGATGTGAATGTTGAAAGAATGTTATTGATTAAAATCCTCTATGTAGGTTATACAGTATGTAAATGAAATACACTGTTGAATGCTGGGTTTTGAAAGTGATAATGTGTAAAAATGTAATCAAATGATCTCCACATGTTTATACTGTATCCTAAGCACTGAGGAAAAGGCAATGCTGTTACTTATATTATGAACTCAATGGGGAGAATATTATGGTATATTTTGTAAAGTTAAATCATGTTTTATATCACGCACTTGTATAAAGGAGCATGAAAACACGCGTAGTATGAAATGGCCGAACGCCTGAAGTAAATCCAAATAGAAAACAGGTTTGGGAGCCACTTTTTGGGCGTCGCCTTCAGTCCCCAAGGGTAAAGCGGGAAGATTAGACCAGCTCAAACCTGTATAGAAACAGAAGTCAAATGGTGTTTGCTTTTAACACCAGTGTGAATATGACCTTTAGCTGTCTCTCCTCACCCAGCTGTAAGAGCTTTTCATGTACGCCAACATTAAAGGTGAAATGATTGTCAGTTTATACAGCATAGCCCTGTCATTGTTATTTTTCAAGACCAATGCATTAAAATATTTCTTAAAACATTAACCAAGGTAATTATTATCATATGAAGATTTTAAAAAGATATATGTATTCTTCGTGCAGATTTATGATATTTCAAAAACATGCTCAAAATTTGACCAAGTGGAAAATTAGCTTGTTGATTAGTTTGTTGTAGTAAGTTTTTGAATTGAATAATGCATCATAATTACTGTTTGCATTGTGTCCCCCTTAGTTTTGATGATTGTTTAGATGAGTCTGACACACAGTACCCCCATATTGAGGATACCTTTAAACAAGATTACAATAAAATAATAAGTGAAGTTTTGTAAGAAAAAAATATTGTTGTATTGTAATAATCAGACCATACTTGAATGCTAAGTAACCACAGACTTATTCACTGGCCAGAGCAGGTGGGGGTTTTCTAGACCCCGCAGAGGTGGTAATGAGGGGAGAGGCTGCTCTTCCACAGAAAGTTTGTTCTTGAACTTGGAAATAGCAGTTGACAAAAATCTAAATCTTATCTTAGATGATAGATGGTCAAACACATAAAGCAATTTAAAGACGTCCCCATGGGCTCTGGAACTTTTTTTTATATTTCATAGAACAAAATGATTAATCGAGAAAATAATTGGCAGAATGATCGATGATGAAAAAAATGATTGCAGCAAAAATTTAATTATAATAATAATAATAATACATTTATTTATGTATTTCTTTTAGAGAGATTCTGAATAAACTAAGATATAAGTTAAATTAAATAATAAATGTATGTACTCGTCCCCTTTTATCGCCACGTAAAACGACGATAACTGTGTTTTATTGTAATATATTATTCAACTTCAATCGCTTTTATTAATCTGTTTCCGGGTGTGTCCTAGTCCCACTTACCTGTCCGCAGAGGAAGTTTATCTGAGCGGCGCTAGGACCAAGCGGAAGACAGACGGACTTTAAAACCAGCAGAGGGGAGGTTTCATTTTGGCTAGAATTTGAACAAAGTTCCTCTTAAAAATATTGTTAACTGTAGTGGTTTATATTTTATATATATATATATATTTTAAAAAACCGCTTTATAATATAAAAAAACAAACTCAGTTTAACGGGCCGTCGGTTGCTGCGTATATGTCTTCTTCCTCTTTTCCGCTGTGATCTTCCTGAAAACACCTGCGTGCGGGATTCAGGTAACTCAGTGGTGAAGAGGGAAGTTCCTGGGCACTGAGCGGCGAAAAGGTAAGGCCTCTTCCAGATCACCTTCACTACGTTATACCCTAACCAATACCACTTCCCGATTCACCACAGCTCGTGGATGGGATGGGAATTAAGTTTTTATGAAGTGTGTGAGGAAAAGTTGAATTTTTAGAGTAGCGCCTGTGAGGGGACGTGTCCTCTGTCTCAGTCCCTTCCGACTTCACAAACAATAAAACTGCTGGCTGCACACTTGCTGAAGGACGGACACACTCCGGTTATATTTCCCTGGTTTAGACAGCTAATGTCATACAGTAGCAGTGTACAGTCATCAGGCCTGTCATTATTACAGGAGACATTGCTTTTTCGTTACTGCTGGAAATGTCCTGATGTAAAACAGAACACACCCATGCACAACACCCAGCCTGTAACATGCAGGACAGCTCAACATTTGTGTGTTAAGAAGAAACGAAGCCATTGGAAAGGACACCGAAGGTCAGCATGCAAACCTACAGAATCACAGACAGACCAAGACACCTTGATACCCCTGGCATTATATGTTGGCTTTGATAATGATGGTAATACAGTACATGCGGTTCTGTAGTGCATGACATCTACACTTCATATATATGTGTGTGTTGTTGATATCTGTGCAGTAGGGCTGCCCCCTCTTAGACGTTTAGTCGACTAATCGGTTCTTTTTGGTCTTAGTCGACTAAGATTTCTTTAGTCGATCATTTTTCAATGTTCTTTTTCATGCAGAATGAAATGAGTGATTTTACAGATCTGTCTATTTAGATAAACTAATCGATTAGTCGACAAAATCATTTGAGTGTTAGTTAACTAAGCCCTAATTTATTCAGTGATCAAACCACCTGCACCAGAGTGGTGATGCACTGATCCAGCTGTTTGCTCTCCTCATACCAAATCCACTAGTCATCTACCGTAGAGGAATCTAGCCATACTGATCTGATAGTAGTGTAACCTTTTACACAGATATACAATCTGTATCATTTGAATCGTTTTTATGTAAGGTAAACTGGGGTTAGGGATAGCTGTGGCACTAAAAACTTGAGTCTTTTGGCCCACCGTGACTTAATAATAGAGAGTGACTGATAGCAGAATTGTGTAATGACATCGACAAATGAACTGTATTTAATGTGGATCGGTCACATCAGAACTGATATTTGAACCATTTAATAAAGTCAGCACTGGTCCCAATACTAATCTAACATCTCAGATCAGTGCATCAAAGTGCACAGGATCTGATACTTTTTAATAATCACAGAATGTGTGTTTTAGGGCTGTAATCAACATCAAAATATTAATAACAATATGTTAACAATATTAATATATTACAATATGACACACATATGCAAAATAACCTATAAAATAATTTACAATTTGATGTTCAATGCATTGAGCTGTATTCCACTGTTACACATTATGTGTTACCCTGTTTTCTTGACGGGGCAGCCCTCTGGTTTCTCTTGGAATAAATCTTCTTACACTCACAACTGTCCCCCTTGAAACAACGGCAGAAAGGAACTAAAATGACTCTGAAGCAAAGGGACATGAATAGCCAACTTATGTAAATGTTACACGTTTACAATTATATTTCATAAAGTGCTGTAAATTAAATGATAATGAAATGATAATGAAATCCTTTGGAGTGGAGTAATAATGACAGCTTAGTTTTACAACATGAATTAAAAAACCTCAATAACTTATATAATAATTGAGTAAAAGTGCATTTAGCACTTAACAGTCTACACCAAATTGCAAAGTATCTTCCTCTCTAACACAATCGCTGAATGTAAGCCATCAGTTCAATGAGAGCCATGAAAAAGATGTCTGCAGGAAAGGAAGGAAACACCGGTTTCAGTATGACAAGGACATGCACTTTGATCCGGTGCCTGAATCAGAATCATTTGTGTGATCGTCCTCTACCAGTCGGCTGCTCTCTAGCCCCCTATATTAGCTTCTTCTGGCCCTCCCTGCCTATCCCATCATTTCTTTGTCAGAACAAAACGACGGAAGTATAATTGCAGGGTGTGCTTCGTACGAAGGGTTGGACTAATTAATTTACGTTTTAGCACATTGGTGACTTGCTTAAAATACTTTGTCCTTTTTAAATCATAATCAGTCTATGTTTCAACACAAAACTTATAAAATCATCACAGACAATGCGTTGCTTCATGGATTTTGACAAATGCCTGCACACTTACTCCATGCCACAAAAGTTGTATTACTACTTTTCGATCTTAGTTGGATCCTGGTCAAAATGCAAAGTGGAAACCACACCCACATGTATACATAACGAACAGCAATAATCAAACAAGCTCCGTGATGGTAGATGTGGTTCATCTAAAACACCCCAGGTGAACCACACTGATAATTCCCTGGAGGAGGATCAAGGAAAGTGGTGTTTTTAGCCGGGATGAGATTGAATTTCACCTGCATTTGTCTCCAAGTTAGGGGAACGTTTTGAACTACTTTTGGGTAGATTTTTCAAATCATTTTTAAAAAGTGGATCAGACCTCAAAATATGTCAGTATTTTTCGTATATCCATCCATCCATCCATCTTCAACCGCTTATCCGGGGTCGGGTCGCGGGGGCAACAGCTCCAGCAGGGGGCCCCAAACTTCCTTTTCCCGGGCCACGTTGACCAACTCTGACTGGGGGACCCCAAGGCGTTCCCAGGCCAGTGTGGAGATATAATCTCTCCACCTCGTCCTGGGTCTTCCCCGTGGTCTCCTCCCAGCTGGCTGTGCCTGGAACACCTCCCTAGGGAGGCGCCCAGGGGGCATCCTTACCAGATGCCCGAACCACCTCAACTGGCTGCTTTCTACGCAAAGGAGCAGCGGTTCTACTCCGAGCTTCTCTCGGATGACTGAACTCCTCACCCTATCTCTAAGGGAGAAGCCAGCCACCCTTCTGAGAAAACCCATTTCGGCCGCTTGTACCCGCGATCTCGTCCTTTCGGTCATGACCCAACCTTCATGACCATAGGTGAGAGTAGGAACGAAGATAGACCGGTAGATCGAGAGCTTTGCCTTCTGGCTCAGCTCTCTTTTCGTCACAACGGTGCGGTAAAGCGAGTGCAATACCGCGCCCGCTGCTCCGATTCTCCGGCCCATCTCCCGCTCCATTTTCCCCTCACTCGTGAACAAGACCCCTAGGTACTTGAACTCCTTCACTTGGGGTAAGGACTCATTCCCTACCCGGAGTAGACAATCCACCGGTTTCCTGCTGAGAACCATGGCCTCAGATTTTGAGGTGCTGATCCTCATTCCAACCGCTTCACACTCGGCTGCGAACCGATCCAGTGAGTGCTGAAGGTCACAGGCTGATGATGCCATCAGGACCACATCGTCTGCAAAGAGCAGCGATGAGATCCCAAGCCCACCAAACTGCAACCCCTCCTCCCCCCGACTACGCCTCGATATCCTGTCCATGAATACCACAAACAGGATTGGTGACAAAGCACAGCCCTGGCGGAGGCCAACACCCACCGGGAACGAGTCCGACTTACTGCCGAGAACCCGGACACAACTCTTGCTTTGGGCGTATAGGGATTGGATGGCCCTCAAAAGCGCCCCCCTCACCCCATACTCCCGCAGCACCTCCCACAGTATCTCCCTGGGGACCCGGTCATACGCTTTCTCCAGGTCCACAAAACACATGTAAACCGGATGGGCATACTCCCAGGCCAAAATCTTAACCTAGGGTAGAATATTTAAAAAAAAAAGCACCAGGACCATTATTCGGTGGTGGTTTCATTTTGATAAGGCACTCTTCCTGTGTTACCTTGCTGAACCTGTGTCGTGCAGTTTTTAGCCAACATTCATTACACCCTCTTTCTCTTGAATCGGTATTCTAATTCATCCGCTTGTTTGTCAAGGTCAGTTTGTTTAGTGCAGATTCTCCTGAAACGACTAAACTGACTGATGAAATGATTGCCCATGTAAGAAAGAACAGTTGTCCGTTTCTTTTCTGTACAGATCTCACGTCAATGAAGTAAAGTGAGTGTGTGGACTGTGGTGATCTAAAGGCTTTTATAGATTTACTTGATGCACAGCAGCACCTTAAGTTCCAATGTAGCATTTTATGAACACTGCAACCTAAACATTCTTGCATACCTGGTGTTGTGCTTTAAAAAGAAAGAAATGTATGAATACTTTCTGCAGGTTGTCATTATTTGAACATGTTTCCAAACGCTTGACCATGGCTTTAGTTTATCTTGCAGTCGTCACGCAGCTCACTTCAGCAGAGGCAGTAGTAGAAGAGGCAATCTGCAATGCGGTGGGTCAGGAGGACCTCCCAAAATCATAATTCTGCTACTCACAAAAAAATCTGTATTGTAAATCTGTAGCCCTATAAACGTATTCAAATTGAACAATGTGAGAAGGAAAAATTACTCTTTGGTTGTAATGCAGTCATACAGCTACCTTTTTAGTTTTAAAAGGAGACGAGGAGAAATGTTAAAGTTCACTGTTTTATTGCAAGGGTTCTCCCCTTTTTATATTTGGATGCGTATACATTACAGACGGAGAGACACAATAAATGAACACTAGCGGTACAACAAAAGAACTATACGCCACCTCTCTGTCACTGTCTCAACCCAAAAGAAAACATCATAAGCTCCACAAAGATATCCATTTTGCAGGGTTGTTGAATTGAATTGCATTCAATTGTGCAGGCGTTCATCCTATTTTGTCTACCCCCCGTATTCTAATCTGTTTTACTGAATGCTTCATCATGAACGTTGAATAATATACAGTATTACACCATTTTCATTACAATGACCATTTTTTGTGTCGCTCCATTCTTTGAGTGTGAGTCATTCCTCTCAATGAAACTGTCTTACAGTTTTGCATGTTTAGACATGTTTGGAAATACCTGCACTTGTTGTATTTTAACCTGTTTTCTTGTATACCTGCTCTCTCACTCCTGTTGCTCAACAATGTAGTAGTCCCAACGCTTTTACACAAACCGCATCACAGATGCAGCCAGATTTCTTACAGTGACAATCAAAATCATGGTGCAGAAATTCAATCAGAACAGGTTGTAATTGCTTTTCAGACCAAATCCGAGCAGGCTTGATACACGCCGCCCCACAGGAAACAAACTTCCCCCATAAATCCTGCGATGTACAACTTTTGAATGAATGTGAACACACATCGAACGATGCATTCATAACTCGCATGCTGTAGACTAAATGCTGTAAAACAGAGGGAGATGGGAAGGGCGTTGCATGTTGTGCAGATTGAGAGGCTCTTGGAGACAAACTTGTGTTTTTGGGCTTGACTTGACCTGCATACAGATAGGATAATTAATTATCAAATGTTTATATGGAGCGTGTAGTGTTGGAGATGAGTCTTTGTGGTAATGTGTGACTGATGCTATATGAAGCAGGGTGGGAGTTTCTGGACTCTGATGAAGGCCACAAGCCAGAAAGCCTTTGTCTTACAATAAAGTTGTTCTACAGACTACAAGCGTTGTTCTACATAGGCCTACTAAAAGGGAGCTTTTGACCATTGATGGCACGTGAACCATGTGATTTTAAAACTGAAGCAATTATAAAATTATTCAAATGCAAGAAAATAATCGCCCGATTAATCGACCATCAAAATGATGGTTAGTTGCAGCCCTACACGTGACTGTTAATCTACTTCTGTGCCTGCCTGAACTTCCACAAGACTCCATTCAATCATTAGCTGACCGCTGGTTATGACAGTAAATGACTGATACGCAAGTGTTGGCCTCCTGAACTAAAAACCTCCTAGTTGTTTTTCTCACTGTGTTGGTGGCCCTCTGTTTTGCAGTTTGTCCTGCAGGGATGTGTTCCAGTCGAGGTTTATGCGGCGACAACAATCGTCCCAACAGATCCTCGAGCCCAGAGGGCAGCGGCTCAGGCGCTCACTATGCCCTGTGTGCCCTGGGAGTGGGACTCATCGCCCTGGGTATTGTCATGATTGTATGGACTGTGATACCGCGGGACGGAGAGGACCCGGACAGCTCCCCCACCTCGTCAGGCAACTCCACCGGTAGCGCCGACGGCGGTGATGCAAATGAGGACGGCGACGAAAACAGGAAATCTTCAACAGTGGCTATGGTGCTGGTTGGAGTTGGGGCAGCCATGTTGCTTTTATCCATTTTCCTCGGTGTGAGGAACAAGAGGAGACAACGCAACACAAGAAGCCAGCCAGCAGCAAGAGGAGCCTCCCTCTTAAACCATGTAGCAGGGCAGCAGGAGGATGCGTGAGTATTAGCTTTTTGTCTTTGTTTTCTACTCTGATTTTTTTTTTAAAAATTTATGTTGTTTCAATTGTTTTCACATAATATGATAGTTTCAAGTCCAGCTAAGAAACTAAGATCCTGATTTGTGAGGAAAGTCTTTATGGGGAGGAAAAGAAGTGGCTGGACCCGTTCAACACAGCTACACAAAAACAATGAGCTGAAAGAAGCTAAAAAGCCTCAATGCTTTTTAGCTTCTTTCAGCTCATTGTTTTTGTTTCAAATGTCACACCCTGTTTTGGTTCAGTCTCACCGATCTCATAGCGTGACTTTCGGCCACTGCAGGCAGCTGTACACTAACTGCTCAGCACCAGACGGCGCACAGACACACAGACACACTTTACTACAAGCTGGTGGATCATTTCGCAGCTAAAAAGCCAGATATTTCCCTCTGAAGTTAGTGTCCAAAAACAGAGCTAAAAGAGATTAAATATTGTACTTATATTTGATAGATGGACACAAACGCGACTCTAAATGAATGATGTTGCTTTGTATCTGCTGGATGGGAAAATATGAAACTGTTTGCCAACACCTCATCAATATAAAAAGTGATTATATGTCAGTGTTGTATTATTATTATTATTGTTATTATTATTATTATTGCGGGTTTAAAGTTTCATTATTTAAATCATGAGGTTTGTTTCACACTGCACTGGCTCATCTCTCGCATTCGGTCTGTAGAGCTGCAGACCAACCTACATTCAACGTGCCGAGCTACGAGGAGGTCGTTGGCAGTGATAACTACCCCGTCCGCCACAGCAATCTTCGCAGTAGCACCTCCCAGCTGCCTTCCTACGAGGACATCATCGCTGCTGTGGAAAACGAGGGAACGGAGCCCACTCGCAACCCAACGGAGGTAGCTCCTCTTAATGATGCCACAGAAGCTCCGGCTGACCCTCCTGGCCTTAAATCAAACCCCAGCCTGCCCACCCGCAGCGCCAGCCGGGCCAGCCGTTTACTGAGGCCCCTCCGGGTGAGGAGGATCAAGTCAGACAAACTGCACCTAAAGGATTTCCGCCTCCAAATCCGCACCCCCACACATAATCCAGTGACCATTGAACCCATCACGCCGCCACCGCAGTATGACAATAAGGTGCCTGAATTAGGGTAGTGTCTCTCGCTTATTGCCTTCTCCCGGTGAATAAAAATATCTCTGTGTTAAATGGACTAATGATAATTTTTCTGAGAACCCATTTTCAAGGTTGGTATTAAGTAGGTTACATGTGGCTGCGAGCAGCGTGATGGAGGCCGTGCAGCAGAAACACTCCTGGAATAAGAACATTGTCTGTATCAGTGACTCTTGTGATCGGCATATTTATTCTGTTGTAAAGCATAATTAAGTGTGTGTGAAAGGATCAGCTGTCAAAGTTGAGATTTTGTTTTAGACACCATGCAGTGGCTTATGTCAAACGTGTATTTCAGTTTTATTTAATCGCCATTGTGTGTGTTGTAAAGGACAATAGCCTGAACTCTTGTATATGTTTTTCATCTTACAGCAACATTAAGAATTCCTGGTGTGTTGATCTTGATTAGTTTTGAAAAAGGTTAAACCATATTGTTGTGATTCAATAGGGGAAAAGGGAAACTAAATGCCTGGTAGATTTTAAAGTGGTATTCAGTGACATAAGCATTAGATGTGCAACTTTTATGTGATTTGTAACTCTGAAGAAAATTCACTGAAGCCCAACATGTAAGATGTGTTAGCTGCTTGTGAGTGCTTTTTTTTTTTTTGTAAATAGTTTTTAAATCTATTGTCTTAAACAAACTGGTTCTTGAAAATGAAAATGCCATCTGTATAATGTCCATTGTGAACTGGAAAATACTGGGAACAATTATAATCTAGTGTAACGGTACCCAGAAGAAAACAATTGTATGTTCTGGTATGGGATGTGATATTAACGATTAAACATGCATTGCTCTATAGGACTTTTATAAGTGTTTTGATGTTTAAACTATGCAGTATGATGTTTTTAAAAAGTGGTGAATAAATGTTTTTCTATTTCATTATGTCAAGATTTTTCTTTTTTTCTTGTAAAATGTCACTGATAATGACTTGAGTTGTGTATGTTTAATTCCTAAAACATGATAGATAGATGCCAAGATCAGTAAAAGTAAGTAGATCTACTAAATATGCTGGTGCCACTCAAACACACAAATTAAAGTAATTGTTCATTTTTATGATGTTTCGTGCTGTAAGTTTGATAAAGCTGTATTTATTTTTGAAAGAGATAAATATTGTCTTCGTACTCTCAGTTAATAAAATGTAGATATTTGATTTGTTCTTTTCTATATTGTGTCACTTTGACAAACTCTATTTGACTTTCTGCTTTTGCACCAATTTCCATGTGTTAACGTTCATTGGTTAATATTTAGCACCCTCTAGTGGTTGAAAAGGGTAGACGCCAAAACAAGGTTGATTCAAGTTACTTATTAGTACAAAGTGTAAAATAATTGCCAACTTATGAGTCAAAATAAGAATCAATATGAAGTGAATTGATGGGCCTGTAGAGGAATTTCCAATTACTTTTTATAGTTATATTATGAAGGCATAATATTGGTATTGCATTTATATTTAACTTTTTGAGAGTGACATTCAAACCTTAGATGCAAAAGGTCCGTAAGTAGGTAAAAAATGACCCGTATCAGAATCAAAAGTTTTGTTAATAATCAAATCAAATCAAGTTTATTTATATAGCCCAATATCACAAATTATACATTTGTCTCAGTGGGCTTTACAGCCTGTACAAGGTACGACACCCTCTGTCCTTAGACCCTCACATCGCACAAGGAAAAACTCCCTAAAAGAAACCCCACAATTAGTGGGGAAATATGGAAGAAACCTCAGGGAGAGACTGAGGAGGATCCTCTCCCAGGACGGAGAGACGTGCAATAGGTGACGTGTGTACAGAACAAACAGCATAGTTAAAAATACAACATGGACAATCTATGCGACAGAAAACATGATAATAATAATTGCATGATATCTCTATAATTCTGCGCAAAGTTATATTATAGTTACAATTGTGCTTATTTGTAAGTTTGTAAACACATTTGATAGCATGGAATGAAACAACGGAAAAACACAGAAAAACAATTTATTAGCTGCATGTAGTTGAGTGTGTCTGATCATAGCATGCTGGTATATTGCATTTTACAAGACAAGTTTTTACTTCACTGCTATTTCTAAGAAAAGTAATGTGGAAAATAATAGCAGAGTGGTGTTACAGAGGACAGCTGAGGTGTTGTCCACTGACAGAACCGAGGCCTCTAAATTTCCATGGGAAATATATATGGGTTGATTTTGACGCACATATGGAAAGTTGTTGTCATAGTACAAAAACTTAACGTAAAATGTAAAAAAGGTAAACATTTAATATGGGAATATCATAAACAAGATTTCAGAGGAAATCTATAGGAAAAAAAAAAAAGGATCTATGCTGTCTGTCTGTGACTGACTGTCTGTCTGTCTGTCTGCCTGTCTGTCTGTGTCTTCATGTTTTCATTGATGGCAGAAGTGTTCTGATTCTGTTAGGTAGTTTAATCTATACTATTACTATGACATAATATTTCATAAACTGATTTGTGTTGTAAGTCTAACTCTGTAAAGTAACTTAAGTTGTTAAATAAATAACATAGTGGCCTATGGTTGGTTTATTTATGACTTTTTTGATGGCATACTATACTATGACTTTTTAAAAAACTTTTTTAGGACTTTTTAATGAAATACTATGACTTTTATAAAACTTTTTTTATGGTGTTCTATACCTTGACTTAAAAAAACAAACTTTTTAATGACATATTACTATGTACTATGACTTTTTATGACTTTTTATGACATACTATACTATAAGTTTTTTTTAAAAGTTTGTTATCCCATACTATAGGCCTACTATAACTTACAATATATTATGACTTTTTCGAGATTTGTATGACATTTTATGTTATGACTTTTTTTTATGACAAAATATACCATGACGTTTTATGATTTTTTTTAGACATACTATACTTTTACCATGACAGTTTTACGACCTTTTAATGACATACCATAGTACTATCGAAATACACTTTTTTATTACTTAGTGGAATTGAAGTATACATTTGTATAAAATGCAAATACTCAAGTAAAGTACCTCAAACACGTACTTAAATAAAGTACTTGATTATCAATGCACCTAGATACTTTCCACCGCCGCATGTTTCTTCTGTTCCAGGTTGACCTTCTCAAGCAAATATAAAAATATACATCGTAGCTTATTCTGGATCATCTCGTTTTAAATTGACATGTTCAAAAATGTTTCTAAAAATGACAAAAATGCTGATTTCTAAGGCTTGAACATCTGAAATACTAAAGTTTATTTTTACATTACCAACATCCACTATATTTTCCTAAGCCCCACCCTCCCCTCGGTTCAGAGGGATTTTTTTTCTTTTTTTAATGTGCAGCTGCCATGTAGCAGAGGGAGGAACAGCTGGCTGAGGGAAGAGCCAGCCCGGGGAGTCAGTCACATTCCTGGCTGGGATTCAATGACTGAACCAGACACAAACAAACAGAGAGGGCGAGAGAGAGAGAGAGAGAGAGAGAGAGAGAGAGCGAGAGAGAGAGACTCACACATTGAGTGAGTGGGGAGACAGACTGAGAGTACGCCAGACTGAGCAGACGAGGCATATTTCGAGCGCACATTAGGAGTGCGTAAAACCGCAGGAGCGTATAGAAACACGGTACCCGGTGATTGTACGTTGGATAATACGAGTTTTGAGTCTCGGAGTTGTCGACTTTAATTGCGTCTGCTTACAGGGACAGCCTTTGTGAATTCAGCAGCCGTCAGTTTTCTGAATGGACGCGCTGGGAAGCTTCTCCGGTGACATGGAAATGCGCGTTATTGAGCGTGTAGCCGGATGCTGAGGACGCCCGATCCGATAAGTCAATTTCAGCTTTCATTTTGAGTTTTGAACTCTATTTTTCCACCCGGCGACAACATGGAGGGCACGAGCTTTCAGCCCCATCCCGGACTTCAACAAACTCTGAAGCAGTTTCATCTGAGTTCCATGCGCTCTCTCGGCGGACCGGCGGCGTTCTCCGCTCGGTGGCACCAGGACTCGTTCTTCGGTAAAGATGGAAAATCCGTCGAGATGATGCTCACCCTGCCAGCTCAGACACCTCCAGTGATGTCCGGTCCACTTTTCATCCCGTCCGACCGCTCCACGGAGAGGTGCGAGACGGTCCTGGAGCGCGAGCCCATCTCCTGCTTTGTGGTCGGCGGCGAGAAGCGCCTGTGCCTGCCGCAGATCCTCAACAGCGTTCTGAGAGATTTCTCTCTCCAGCAGATCAACTCGGTGTGCGACGACCTGCACATCTACTGCTCCAGGTGCACGGCGGACCAGCTGGAGATCCTCAAAGTGGTGGGTATCCTGCCCTTCTCGGCTCCGTCCTGCGGGCTGATCACGCAGACGGATGCTGAGCGCCTCTGCAACGCTCTCATCTACGGCGGTACATACCCTCCTCACTGCAACAAGGAGTTGGGCTCCCTGGAGTTGGAGCGAACCGAGAAGAGCTTCAAAGTCTATCATGAATGTTTCGGCCGGTGTAAAGGCTTGTTTGTCCCGGAACTGTACACCGGCCCAAGTGCCGCCTGCATCCAGTGCATGGATTGCAGACTCATGTTCCCTCCTCACAAGTTTGTCGTCCACAGTCACAAGAGACTCGAGAACCGGACGGTCCACTGGGGATTCGACTCCGCCAACTGGCGGGCTTATGTGCTCTTAGACCCGGACTACACCGGAAAAGAGGAGAAGAGTCACTTGGAGGAGCTGCTTAAAGAGTTAAAATCAAAATATGATCCGACGGGCAAGCGGTCCAGTAAATCGTGCAGAGTAAGTCTGTTCTGTTTCACCTTGCTATTAACCATCACGTATTGTCTTTGAGGTTTGTTGTTTGTATCTGTGGATATTTCAACAGCCTCAGGCCTACTACAGCATCTGCATTAATTAACATTAATTTTGAGGATGCTTCCTTCTTATCAGGCCTGTCACTGTCTTCTTTGATTGATTGTTTGTACCTTTGCCAAGTGTTGCCAGTCTTATTATGCACCCCCAGTAGACTTGCAATGCAAATCACATGTCACATCACATCTTTGTGTGTGTAACCCTGCACTGTGAAACACCTCATATGAAGCCTCACTCACCTCATACATGTCTTGAAGAGGTGACAAGGAAGCCTCTAACCATCAGCTGACGCCCCTCAGCATCCCTCCCATCCTCCAAAACTCACTGGTCCACCCCCCACCCCCAGGGTTACCCAAGGGCATCTGCATTATGATAAATGGAGTCCCGATGATATATTTTATTAGTGTGAGAGGGGAGATGGGGGCAGGGAAGCCCATAATGGTGCCACGAGGTGGGGAAGGGGATAAGAGTTTAATGAGGTTTGGGATATGGAAATGTATGTGTGTGTTTGTGTGTGTGTGTGTATGTGTGTGTGTGTGTGTGTGTGTGTGTGTGTGTGTGTGTGTGTGAGAGAGAGAGAGAAGGGGTTGTGGCTGGTCAGGATAAGATATGAGTGTTTGTGTGTGTGTGTTTGCGTGTTTGTGTGTGTGTGTCAATGTCCAGGCTCCTTTCTTGGGTCAGAGATGTTCAGTTTTGGACAAAGGGCCAGGAGACGAGGTGGCTGTTCCTCCGTCACAGAGCAGCTGTTGTGTGGGACTCTGCTAATGAGTGGGCATCTCTGTATGCATCACCATAGTGCTGCTCCAGCCTGAGCAGGAGCCAGGAGATGTCTCACAGGGAAACCTCAGTACTCTCTTTGAAAAAATCATGAAAACTCTGTTGGCTTATAGAAACATGTCTAAAATAACGACATGGGGGAGGTTATCAGTCCTGAATGCGGCACACAGGCGTCCACAGCTGATTTATAGCATGTTTTCCCACAAATTGGACACAAGCTTCTGACAACGTCTTTGTGCAGTCAAGAAATATCTAGAAAGAAAGTCTTGCACCTGTGGCTAATTTCTTCCTAACGGCGGTCAGCAAGACTTGATGTATCACCTGTGAGTTATATATTTTCTCAAATTGGTAAGTCTTGCGCTGACAGTCCTTCAGTGTGTGTGATATACTCAGGGGTCTGAGCATCATGAAGGGTGCGTGGCGGAGGGGGCAGTGCGCGCTCGCTGTGGTTCACTGTCAGTCGTGTCCCAGTTAGCAGACAGGCCTGGTCCTCCGGGAGCTGCACACCAGCGCTCCCCCATACATCAGCCTGACAGGCCAAGCTGCTGAAAGGCCGGACCGGGGTTCGCAGACGACGTTTGGCTCTGCTTACCTATGAAACAAAAACTCAATGTTATCGGCCAGCCTCAGCCTCCCTCTGATGTCAGAGTGTTTTATTAATAAGAGACAGCCGCAAAGGTTGCCTCCTCTGCCTGTATCATCTGTCTAGACTCCCACCTCATCTACTGTACGTGGTGGTTGGTGCAGATACAGCACTGGTGCAGGAAAATGCCGAGAAGATTAATGCTGATGTAGCATGTGTTTTTTGTGGAATAGTTTTGAAGTGCAGTTTGCTAGAGAGATTTAAGTGTGATATATAATTATTCCAGTTTCTTTTATTGCTAGGTAGTGAAAGTAGGAAGTGAAACATAAGCAGCCTCCTTACAAAGCAGAAGCTGGATAAGAGGGGGGAATAAGACCAGTGAACCATTGTGTCTGTTTTGCATCAAATCCAGCATTTGGTCATTGAGCTCTTTGCTTAATGGGCAGATGAGGGCAGATTGCTGAGAGGAGGCTGCAGACTCTCTTATTCAGATGCAGGGTGTGTGTGAGCCAGGCCTTGACATGTGTTGTCAAAGGGCCGTGACCCCTGACCTTTCCCCAAAGACACTGACCCAGCCTTCCCCCATTCTTTTCACACCATCCAATCACGTGCCCTTGTGTCCAGTCCACTGGCCAGATGGCTGTCTGATAAAGGCTGGAGGGATATACAGTGGACTGATAACACAACTCTCAACTGCAGCTTGATTCCAATAAAACATCGCCATTTTGTGATGCTTACAGTGCTTTTTTATTTCAGATCCTGGATGATTATTTTGCTGACACACTGCCCGAAAATGTAAATTTCCTGGCAACTGAGTCCAATTCAAATTACTTCTTGCATTGTGTTGAACCTTGCGTGTAATAATTCAAATGTTAACTTTTCTGATTAGCATTACAATTTTAAGAAAGAGGATTGGAATGGCGAAAACTTGTTTTTTTTTCCCTTCAAAGTCAAATACTTCTGAGCATTAACAAAAAAATAAAAATCCCTACGAAGTGAGGGCAATGTGATCAATCATCTGACTTAGTGGAGAGTAAAAGGGGACTCTGGAGAACCGTGTAGACCCTTCTTAATGGAATGGATATTAAAGCCATTGAACTGAGGCCAATTTATGCCATTTCACATCCCATTGTTCTCCTCACTCGATGAAATTAGCCTCAAACCTGGAGCAAACCATTCATGTGTGTGTCGAAAGGTAAAGAGTTGTGTGTTTTCAGTTATTAGCTGTTATTAAAAGTGACTGAAGAATACCTCTTTCTCTATCAGGTTACTGTGTGTTTATCCGCACTTGTATGTGTGCGTCTTTAGTTATAGTGAGTATAGGAGTTGTGTTTGCATGTAAACAGGCCAGTGTAATGACTGGATCAGCTGTTCGGGCCAGATTAAAATGAGCTCTCTGCCGGCTCATTTCCATTCCCATCTGTCTGCTGACCTCTGGGAAGCCCTGAAAGCTGACAGCGTGCGTCCCTTTGGTCCTTGATGGGCCTGTCTGCCCAGTGATGACCCAGTCAGCTCAGACCCAATCCGCCCACATCACCCACATACACATAGTCATTTGCATTTAGTTCAGATTTAGCATATTTCAAAATTTCTCTCCTGGTGCAGCAAATTCTTATTTTTGGTAGTTTGTCGTGTTTAATTTGCCCTCTCCTACTTATCTCGGAAACATCCCCACTGACCAGCCCCCACCCCCCACTCACCCTAAAAGACCATCACCTCGTCCATACAGTGACTGCTGGACGGAGGGTTTTGTCCAAAGCATGGACGCCGTGTCAAGGCAAAGGGGTGTCAGGCGCTCCCAGGGGTTGTGGCCTTCATTCTGCCCGGGGTGACCCCATGTTAAAAGGGTGTCAGCTGGGGTTCTGTCATGGGTGATGTGTGCTAAAGACCTGCCGCCTTCTTTGTTTGAGCGCCGAGCTTTCAGAGGCTGTGAAGTGCAGCCATTTCTCTTTGTTAGTGCCTTGTTTCTTTGGGTGCTGTGAGGATTGGTCTGTAACCTCCATCCTCTCCCAGGGTGGGAAATTCATGCTTGAGAGTTTGCCCTGTCACTGGTTTCCTGGTTATGTGCTCAAAGACAGATTGGAGCCTGTAGTGGTGTCTGCATGTCTGATAGAGATGGGGGCTGGGCCATAGTTCAATATTATTGTCAACAATTATATGATCTTATCATGATATTCTCACACAGATAAGTTCAATTCAAATCTAACGAAATTAGTTATTGACATTTTTTTTTTCTTTACACAAATGATGAGTTTGGCCTCATGGATACTTTGAACACGGAACGATAAAATTGATTATTTTATATGTGATTTTGAATATATTTGCAATCGTGCTCTATATGCTTTTTTATTAATATTGGAAAATATCCATATTAATATTGTGATATTCTGAAGTTATATTGATTTGAACCACATTGGCTTTTTTGTTTAGATGCGTTAAAGCTAGCAAATTAAAATATATTACAAATTCCTCCCTAAAGTATTCAGATCCTTAACTTAACCTTAACTTAACTAAAAAAAACAACAATACCACCATGTAATACTCTGTCACAAGTAAAAGTCCTGCATTCAAAATCGTAGCTCATTAAAAGTATTAACATCAAAATGTACTTAAAGTAAACAGCAATTGTCCTCGTTAATCTTTAACAATGCATGATATCATTTTACTGATCATATGCTTTGTATGTCAAATCTGCGGTCAAGTCACTGCAGTGAAGTTAAAAAAGTACAATATTTCCCTCTGAAAGGTAGTGGAGTGTATTGGAAATACTCAAGTAAAGTACAAGTACCTCAAAAAGTACAGTACTGTATAGTAATGTACTTAGTCACATTCCACTGCTATATAAACAAAAAAGCATTTCTGAAATATCAGACAATATCAAGTCTCGTTTATTGGGATATCAGTATTATGCCAATAGACTGTATTGCCCAGCTCTATTTCTGATCATTTCATATGGGCAGTGTTTCGCTCCATTCCTCTCTAAACCTCGATGACACCGCACAGTGCTAATGTGTGAAAGACTTCTTGTATAACTCGTGGAGTGAGGGAGGAGGATGATTAGTGTTGATCAGCGTTGATGAGATGAGGGAGGAGATGAGCCCTGGCTGTGACTGCAGTCAACAAGCCAGACAGTCCGTCGGTCCGTTAGTGGCAGAACAGATGCCTGTATTGGGTTAGTGTTATTCCACAATCATCATCAATTCCTCCTCGATCACCTTCCTGATTTCCAGCTCTGTGATTAAGAGTCAGGCCCATCTGGTGCAGAGACAGGAAATCCTGGAGTCTGCATCTGCTGCTGGCTGAGCTACTAAGCTGCTGTAGTCAGTGGGGGGGGTTTAACTCTGATAATCCTACATAACCCCTGGAATGCAGAGACCACAGTGCACATCAAAACCGTCATCTCCTCTGGACAGCGTCTTCAGGAACACGCATGGACTCAGACAGACCGGATGATTGACAGCCATGGTCTCTCTCCTCTACTTTGGCATCCTCACAATTTATAACCAGTCCCTCTGGAATTTTGTAATTAGAGCATGAATTAGATATACTGCGGAGAGTGCGTTACATGGAGAAAGCAACAGTGTAATTGTACATACCAATTCAAGTTTTCTGATGAGACTTTAGAGGCCAGACACATGAGAAGGATTGCAATATTTATCCCCTTAAAATTTCTCTCTTTAATGACCCTCAGCTCTAAGCTACATAACTGTTAGACCACATTGGAGTTGTGCTAATGGAGCTCCAGCCAGAGCAGAAGTAGGCCCTGCTGGTGCCATATGACAAATCGGCATGCTGCTCTCGCCTACAATCCGCCCACCGACCACCTCCAAAGCTATCATAAGGATTAGCTCACGCAGCTAAACCAAACAGACTGCTCAGTGTTCAGACAGCATTTGGCCCAAATCTTGTTCTTGCCTCCTGTTTTGATGGCTGGCAGATCACAATCGGGGCCGCTATCGTTTCACTTGCAACTGGTGCGGTGCCAAGTTGCAGCACGGTGCCGTGTGCGGCTGCGGGAAAAAGGAGAATGGATGTTTTAAGGATTTACACGACTCCCTTGCTCTCTGGGATATGCATAATTAAAATTTTTGGATTAGGATGGTTTAGATTAACTTTAAATTCTCTGCTGAGTTCAGACGCGAAGGATACGCAGAGGGGTGTGAACGTACTTTTGTCTTCGTCTGCTAGTGACATAAAATCTCAGAGCTGGATTCGGGAGAAATAGTTCACATTACAGACCGGTTTTGTGTATGTGTGTGCATGTGGGCAGGTGTGGACCTGAACATTTAGAGGTTTCAGTCAGACTCCACACACTCTCAAAAATTACTCGTCCTCAGTTGGAGTCTGCTCCGTACGCTTGTGATTGGAGGGCGGCTGTGGTTGCTAAGCAGAGCTGCTCTTCCTGTGCTAAATAAGAACTTCGTGCTCTCTGGCTGGTGGGCTCAAAGAAGCGCGCCAGAACACACACAAAACACACACACACACGCATGTATGAACGCGCAGACCTCACAGTGCATAGACCTCTTACAGTACAGAGACCTCACCCTCCTCCATTCACTGCCCGTCCTCTTTCATTGTGACCTCCAATGAAAGTCTCTCCTCCTGCTGCTGGTGCTGCTGCTGCTTTCCATTCTCCTCCTCCTCCTCCTCCTCCTCCTCCTCCTTCTCCTTCTCCTTCTCCTTCTCCTCTTCTCTGCATCACACACACTTCTCCCACAGGTCAGCACTGTATAAAGCTCCCCTCTCCATCACCGAGACCTCCATGTCTGACACCTCCTCTGCCCCGCCACCATCACTCACCTCCTCCATTTGACACCTCCTCGACCCTGTAGGACACACACGCACGCTTGCACACACACACGCGCGCACACACACACACACACACACACACACACACACACACACACACACAGGCTCTCCTCCTCCACTGAGATCTCCTACTGCACTCCCCCTCACACTGCATTATACTTAGATCTCCACCTCCACTGTAGTGAGCACATGCTGTATCAGTCTGTATTCAGACTGGCCTACATACGCCGCACATGTATCACTGTACCGTTCCAGGGGCGTGAGGGCTGATCGTCTAGTTTTGAGGAGATGAAAACTCGCCATCTGTCTGAGTTTTGTAGATAGATAGATAGATAGATAGATAGATAGATAGATAGATAGATAG
>CALSBV010011423.1:10499636-10518209 GCA_943590825.1 Bovichtus diacanthus
ATAGATAGATAGATAGATAGATAGATAGATAGATAGATAGATAGATACGGAGAGTGCTACTTTGTCAGGATGACCTCATAACTATCCTGTATCTCCTTTTCCAGGCTTGTTTCAAGAGCCCGCTAAATGAACAAATGAGTGGGATCCACATTATTTTCGGCTATTTGTGCCATTACAGACGCCTATCATCGCACATATCTGCTCTGCCGCCCGGACATTGCAAAATCTGAACTAAGAGCACTGTGTCTTCTCCCTGACAATCTGCACGTACTGAAGAGCTCCGGGGCCGACCCTCTAATAAATGGTTTATTTCTCTTAGCTTAGTTTTCGCCGGGGTCAGAGCCTTGGGTTGTATAGCAGAACAATCATTCAGTGTTGGTGAAAAGCTGCGAGCCCCTGTGTGCTCTTCAGACCAGCTCGACATGCTTTCTTGCAGAGACGGAGCAATGCAGCATTGTCAGCAGGCACCCGTATCAAATGAATTCACCACAGCTGTCCTAGCAGACTCTTTTGCAGTGAGGGGGTGGGGGGGGGGAGTTATTTATTCAGTATTACAGTCACCCCGGGATCCGTCATGGTCACTCTTTGCCACAGCATCATCTGGTCAGGTGGCCCTTTTTTCCCTCTTTGACCTTGCTAGTCTTGTTTATGACCTCATTGAAAAGCATAATGGACTGAATCACAAATGCATCCCGATTTGGTTTCTCAAAGTGTTCGCCCCACCTTGCTCTCACTTTCTGCTCTTTCTCTCTGCATCAGTACAGCCGGGTCTTCATTTGTAGAGACAGGCGTACAGATGGGCCACAGTTGCTCACATGCTGAGGACACCTCTTCCCTCACCCCCTTACTCCCCCTCTTTTTGCAGGTGTCCAATAGTTGCAGGGGTTGCCCCGCACTATGCTCACTGTGCAGGCTGCCCAGTAGGGCCTGTCTGCCTCCCTTGTGCTTGTGGCGTTGACAAGCGTCTGGCTTTATTTGCAGCTAGTCGACGAGCGCAGACACATACAGCCTTGGCCTGAAATAGAGCAGGCCAACCCTTTATCCTATAATGAGGGGACTAATAGCCTCGTGTCTTAAGCAGAGAGTATGGGTGGTGTCAACATCATCTTAGAAATACGGAAAGCTGCTTTTCAGATTATCATCAAAATCACTTCTCGTTTTGGCACCAACAGTTTTAATCTGCTGCACAGGAGTGTTTTAGTGCAAGGTCAAGTGACCTTTCATTATTGACTCAAGAGAGGGTTAGAAAAAATATGAAGATCGCATGATAGTTTTGAACAAGAAAATATGGCTATGACTCAAAAACAAGCAGATATTTTGGAGATAATCAATTCACTTCTGACCTTGTCTCAATTGAAAGTGTTAAATCAAATTCAAAGATGATAGTCTGGTCGGGGCATCTGTCCCATATGGAATGTATGAATTATTCCAGAGGTAATAGCCGGGCATTGTTGGTGCACTCATCTTCACAAAGACGGCCATCTCTGCATGTCCAAATTTAATTCACCCCTTTCAGCTGCCGAACTGTACAGGCTTCTGATATAATGAGTCCCTCCAAAGAGATTAGTCTCCCTATCATCAACTCAGCTCCCTAATTTCTCTGCCTTTGTTGTGGTGCAGGCTGTACTAAATGGGATAAAGGGGCTTGGCCGGACACAGTGGGAGGAAGTGGCTTTTGTGTTACCAGCAGGTGCAGTGGAATGACAGTGGTGTTTTTTTTTTTTGTTGTGTGATGTATGCGTGTATGCGTACATGTCTGGTCGCATGTAAGTTTGTGCACGTGCAGTTCTGCGTCTGGCCAGGCCAGGAGGGTATGTGCTCCCCCAGTGCCGCTGAGATACACCAGGAACCTCTGGAGCTCGACTTGAACCCTCAATCACAGGGCTCCTCAGGGGTTTGCAGTAAATTCTTCAGGCGAATGGTTTTCTCTCCCCTTCCTCCTCCTCCTGTTTCTCTCTCTCTCTTTCTGCTCACATCTGGTGAACAGCGCTAGCACCCCTGTCATCTTTTACTGCGTTGAGGTCATTTCCACCCTATCGGTAAAGTGGAAACACATGATGTGCAGGGTTCGGCCTTAATGGGGTGGGGCTGGCATGGACCAGCACTGACACAGCTTTACAGCCAAGAGCTGCCAAAACAGCCTCTCTGTGGAATGCCTCCGACTTCAAAATTAAAGACATTTGGGCCAAATAATGTTAGAATGCTTATATTTACCCGTTCGATACTACTATAATTACTTTTTTGAAACATGTAGGATGCTTACATGTTTTTCCTGTAATTAATGGAGCACTAAAGCACAGCTGAACATGTCAGTCATGGTACTTTGAAACTGCAAACAAAAAGTCAAAAGGCATTGTTCGGGTTTACAGAAGGATATTAAGTGTATAATGAATACCAACTCCGGAAAGACATGTTTCTCCTTTTGGAGTTTTTCTACCTCCGTTCCAAGTTTTATTTTTGCTGTAAAATTCTTCCCTTCACTCGCTTTTTCCCTCGTAATTATATTATTGATTCCAACTGGTGAGCTGGAGAGACTTTGGCAGACACTCTGGATAAAGGGTGTGTCCTCAAGTTTAATTGGGATTCTCCTTTAGCAATAATGTGGATTTCCTCAGTTCCGTGCCCTGCTGCGTCTTCAAATACTTCACACCACAGCTCGCAGTGTTTGTCATTCTCAGGAATCTGAGCTTGTGTCATTTGTGAAAACTCAGCTCTGCCATCTGACACGTTTTAGTTGATTTCTTGACAGTGCATTATTAGTATCAGCTTTGTAGGAATTAATTGTCACATTGACTACTTTTTACGGAAACATTTCGTTCAAGCCATCTAATATAGAAATGTTTTTTAGCTCTAATCAAGCCACGGTTCTGTTTGCGATGACTTAAACTGTTAAAAACGTTTTACCCCTCTTAGATCATTTATTGCTGAAGTATCTCAATGGAATAAACAGTTTTACTGTCTCACTTCATGGATCTCAATGTGTCTCCAAGCAAATTCCAGTCACACTGTGGTTTCCATTTTGTGGTAGACAGAGCTGCAGTGTAAAAAGGGGTGGGCTGCAGTCAGTCAGTTACTGCTGTCTGTGGGTAGACTACAGGCAGAGTGGCTGCTAGCAGCAGCTGCATGGATTTTTATTCCTGCTGTCCAACAGGACTCCATCATAGACTGCTGCAGCACTCGTTATTGAGGGCACACACTCCTGTGCTGCATGCCTCTGTCCTCATTACCTCTGCTGCAGCTTAGCTCTCTGCCTTTGTTCTCTCTCTTGGCTTGAAACTGGAGAATATGGAGAGAAGTGCTGAGGCTGCAGTTAGCTCGGCTGCCCACAACTTCTGCCGCACAGGAAAAAACATAGCACAGACAACCACCACCCCCCTAAGCCCTCTTGTCTACATATTTCCACAAAGCCAACGCACAGGGGATGCTCTACTTTGATTCATCATCCTGACTTGGATGCAGGCTGGTTTTCGCCGTATTTCTTACATTCTGGCTGCTTGTGTCGCTCGTCTGAATTAAAGATTTCACTCTTAAGTGTATTTGTGTGCTGGCCTACTGACCAAATGCCCTCATGGCCAATCTGCTGTGTGAAAGGTCCAATAGACTTGTTCCTCAGAGGCGTCAAACAGCAGCCATGCAGAGTGGCTGGAGGGACAGTAAACTTTTATCACACTAATAACCCACAGTCACAGCTACCTTAATGGCTTAGGCAGCCATGCCAGGGGTTGCCTGGAGGTCAGGTTGAATTGCAGGACATAAATGGTAGATTCCAACCGGTAGAACAAATAAAGGAGAAGAAGAAAGGAGGGGCATCTGAGGGGGGGACAAAGTTGTTATTGGAAGAGCAGATAATCACTTAAATTGATTTGCAATAAAAGGAAGCCATTGATTGGACTTCTTTTTTATAACTAGGCGATCTGTGGCCTTTTAACCCTCTTTCCCACCCAACTCTGCACGCTCGCAAACCTTGGACTCAGTCCGAGCATGCCGTCAAAGGGCACAACTCCTACACAAGTGACAAGTGAGTGAAAACATTTGCCCAGCACTTGGTGAAAACATCGGTCAGAGAAGCAGCAGAAGAAGAAGTGTGAGAAAGGGTGATTTGTTAATGGAGTTTAAATCTAAACTTTTTCTCAGATTCCTCTCCCTCTGGCTGAGGTGGACGGGTCTTGAGAGTGTTTGTTTTAGGTGAAGTCAGTGCTGGAACAGAATGTTGTGAACCGCAGGCCAGACTGTGGTTCTGCGGTTCAGCTTCAACCTGAATGCAGACGGCTCTGTTTGTTTTGCTTCTCCGTTTCTCAGGGAGAAATTTAAACGCTGCCAAAGTCCTGCGCTCACACCCAAGGCACGCAAATAAAACCCTTTCACACAGAAGAAGAAAAAAAAATGTACCTGGGTGTAGTCGCTACATCTGGACCTCAACACCACCCCAGAGCCGGGGTACAAGGTCTATTGGTGTGTCTGCTGTCCGGCTCATCTTGTAAAAGGGCTCTTTGGGAGATGAGATGGTGTTTGATTGTTTCAGTGGCAGGATGTTTGTGTGTTTTGTTCCAAGCCTTTTCATAAATAGCAGTTTTTATGTTGCTGAGGTCAACTGGTTTTACTAGACTGGAGAGGCAAGTCCAGAGGCACGGAGGCCTCCCCACCATCTGGCAGCCATAAAAGGGGGAGCAGGAGGTTTTTAGTGGGGGTTTATGGGATGGTAGGGTGAGACATTGAGGGAGAGGAGAGACAGAGTGGATGGTGGACTCTGGTTGCCCCCGAGCTGCAAAGCTTCCTCTGCAGTCTGAATGACAGGTCAGAAGTTCATTGCCTTTTTTTTTTTTCATCCTGCATCTGCCTTGTAAGGTGGAGGGTGACAGTTGGTTCAGAGTGCGAGGGCAAAGGAGAGGACGTCACCGTGAAGCTGTTATCCCGGCTGCAAATAAAGATACATTCTGGGCAAGAGATCTTTGTTTTGATTTAATGAGCTGGCTGTATTTTAAAAGTGTTTCAAAAGACGGTAGCTCAGTGAGTATGTGTCCCCTTGTTGTTGCATTGCCGTCAGCTTGTTATGCTATGCAGAAGATCAGATCTGAGTCCTACAGATGGTGCAGAATTATGTGGCTGCGTAAACACTGCTGATTCAATGACTTGGTGTTGTTTGGGTATGCGTCACCCTCTCAAAGCGCCCTGCACACCACAGACTAACGAACAGTAAGTTGTTTTGTATGACTACAGATACAGGTTCTCGCTTTTTGTCCAGAAACAGCCTCACAGTCAGGTGGTGGCTTTACTTTGTTTGCACGTCTGACTTAAGTGGGGAATCACTGCATTGTTAAGCCATGAAAATGCAAAAGTTTGAGGCCAGTGAGATTCTCGTGGAGATTTCTGCGATGAATACACTCCTGAGAGTTATGTTCTGCTGGAAGATTTCTTTCCCAGTTTTAAGAGCCTGGGCTGGAGCCGCCTGGTCCATCTGAAGCTGGATGCTCAGCCTTATAGGTTTTCCAGAATGGGGTTATCATTGCAGAGGACTGTGCTGCTTTGCTGACTCTGGCACTGATACCTCCCATAGAGATTTCATCTTTTGTTATGCTGCAGCTGAGATGTGTTAACCCTTTAGCCCCTAAGATATTTAGGCAAAAGAACATTGTGGACCTCTGTTTTAGCCAGTTAATGCGTCCATGTCACTGTATGTACATGTATACGTTGTGTAATATGACATTAAGCGTAGAAACCAATGTGTTTGTTGTATAAAAGAGTTATATTGACCTCTTTCTCTCGCCGGTCTGGGGTTGGGTTTTTAGACCCTCTGCCGCTTTGCACAGTTTGTATATGAAGAGACGAAAAGTGCTGACGGCAAAAGAATGAGAGCGTGTTTGGCAGGCACGCCCTTGTAGGTTTCTGTGTCACTCAACTCTAATAAATTTTTAATTGTTTCCTTGCTGTGGTATAGAGCTCAACATGGCTCTGCTCAGTCACACGCTATTTAGGCGGCTCATGCTTGGTTCAACTCATAAAATAGGGGGAATAGAAAGTGTAAGGTAGGGATTTTCACTCATTAAAACGAAAAAATCAGCAACATAGGGACTCTGCGATTCACTTCTAGAAAATGTATCAGGAACATTTTACACATGGAGACCAACCCTTTTTATTGTTGCTTGACTGATACAAATAAACCCAGCAGGATTTTCCTGTGTCTCTATTAGAGCTGTCAACACTAGTCGATAAAAAATATTTGTCGCTTGATAGAACGATCAACAACTATTTTAAAAATCTATTTATTGTCTGGGTTCTTTTTTAAGCAGGAATGCATTATGGTTTGAGGTTCTAAAATGACAGTAAACTTAACATTTTGAAGACATTTGGGCTCCTGCAAATTGTGATGGATTTTTTTTATCTACCAAACAATTAATCGTTTAACCGAAAATAATTCTTAAATAATAAAGAAATGTGTTACCTAGAGTCCTAGTTTCCCTCTGAGGCGGACACCACAGTGTAATATAATGTAACACCAGAGGCAATTTTTATAGCGGCAACCTCAGTGGTGGCATTGTCATTACACAGTCCGATTAGCATCATTAGGTTTATTTTGGAGTGTCTCCAAAAATTATCATGACAATGGTATTATTAAATATACTTCCATAGCCAAGAACGTTGATTGCACTTGACAAACTTTAAAGAAAGCATCAAAGAGACTGTCAAAAGCAGGCACAATGAAAGAATCCAGCCAGATATCCGCTGAGAGCCTCTCAACATACTTCGACCTGTTTGTTCACTCACATTTTGCGTCATGTAAGAGTCTCGAGCTTTAAGAAAAGGAGTGAAATAAAGCCCAGGCCCTTGATTGAGAGGCTGGAAATGAAGGACTCTGCTCTTGCTCCGTCCACTGCAGTGATTCAGGGGATAAAAATGTGGCCTGTGTCTCTTTAAGAGCGCTGGCCTGTCTGCAGAATGCATCAGTCCTGTGGAGCAGACACAGGCCAACAGGAGGAGGGGGGTGAAGGGAGGAGCGTGGGGCTGTGCGGAGGGAGGAACGAGGACAGGAGAGAACAGCCGCAGTCTGGGCTTCCAGCCTCCTGGCTAGACTGCTGAAAGTTATTATTGAGTTCCTGTGTAGGGCCTCCCCTCCCTGCGGCATACTCCTCTGTGCTCACTACGAGGTAGATAGGGAGTACTGGAGAGGCAAAGAGAAAAGTTGGCAGCCTCCCATGCCCCTTTGCAATGACCTTATATGCAACAAATAAAGGATAATTTAGTTTGATTGTGTGTTTTTGCTGGGGTGAAGCCTCTGAAAGACTGAGAGCAACCACACACTCTAACAGCCTTACAGCTGCTCGACAGCAGCTGAAACTGCGGCATAGCTCACTGTTGTCTTAAGTTACAGTTTAGCAGACATGTCCTGTTTTCTTAGGAATGGCCTTAACTAGTCAAGACAAGAAGGTTGGCGGTTCACCAATGAGAAAGCAGCGAACTAAATCCTCTCCTGGCGTGCTAAGTGATGAGTATGATTCAAGGACAGGTGGTGGGAGGACGACGTCTCCTTCAAACAACTTTGTCTTTACAGTAAATGACTGCCATGAATTAAAAAAGACTTCTTACAGCATGAATATAATAAGAGTATCAATAGCTTTTTCAGAGTTGCAACACAAGCTAGTTTGCATTTCTTGCAGTACTCTGTCTAATTAGTCTCTTGAAGGTTATCCTGTGAGCGTCCAACCTGCAGGTCTCAGAGATTTGCTGGGAAAGGCCATGGAGATTACATAGTTACACACATCATGCCCTCCTCTCAGGCCTGTGCCTGCTTGCAACACTAATCCCTGGCCTGCCTTCCCCGTTAGTGGCTACATTAGCGCCTCAAAGCGCCTGCGTCCTTCCAGCTCAGCCCACCAAGATAGAGACAGACTTTTATGTAATGCTCTGTCCGGTGTGTTTGTTCTGAACCTGCTGTTGCTTAAAGCGAGGCTCCCACAGGTTAACAGTGCCCAGCTGCTGCCCGTCCTACTGTATTGAACGTGTCATGGCTCTGGCTCACAAAAAGCCTGAACCCATGCAGCACCTGGAGCTCGCCAGGAGCCCACAAGGCCATTTTCCCGCACATATCTTCTGTAGCGTGTCACATGTGTGCCCTGATTAATCCCAGCATGTGTCTTCATTCATGGTCAGTGCGATCATTCGGCCTCTGTTTTAAAGCCGTCTCGGGCAGGGTTTGCAGGAAAGCTTGGGCGAAGGGGGGAAAACCCTGGCGCTGAAATGGGTATTTTGTGGAGTTCTGTTTGTTGAGTCAGAGCTTAGTTGGGCTCTACTGTTATGTGGTTGCCATGGAGAAAAACACAGGCTCTTGTGCAATAAAATCATCCAGGAAAAGACATTTCCAAGAATTTTTCAGAGTCAAGAAACAGACGGCAAATTGCAGAATTCATGAGGTGCTGCGGTCCACCACCCGCCCCTCTCAGCCCTCCATTTTAGAGCACTCGTATTCATTTTATGGAAGCTGCGAGGCTCGAGCCCTCTCACCTATTTACTTCTGTAAGCAGATATGTTTTCCTATGAACGGAGGAGGGAAACAAAACCAGTGTTTAAGGACGGAATGTGTGATCTTGGGAACGGATGTTGTGGGTGTTTTATCCCCTATTTCCCTTACAGACAATTCCTTGAACAAGTGGAAACAAGTGAAATGCTATTTGATCTCTGTCAAATATTACTGTATACAATCACTCACACTGTGAGGCCCGTCCTACATTTAACTCAGCGAAGAGAACATTTTTTGAGGCAATAACTCCGAGTGTCACATAGGAAAATGTGTTGACAGTTGATTGGTCGAACACTTATGAAACCCACTGGTTCGCTTGTTTGTTTTTTTTTTGTTACGTCAAGGCTTCTTATTGCTTTGTAATATAAGATCTCTTATTCTTACTGTTTCCTGTCCATCGGTATGGACCCATTAGCTCTTTTCAAACAGCGCAACTCTCTGCATTAGAAAAATGGCTCACATATTGTGGTGCAGTATAAAAAGCTATGATCTTAGGCTTTCAAGCTTATCAACTAAATTTGAAGTTCAAAGCTATTCAAACAAAAAGAATGCCTTTAAAAGCCACATTCGGTGTCTGTAGCATTAACTTCAATAGTATTTCATTTGTTTGAATGGTCTTAGAAACAACAGTGGTGGAGAAGAGATTAGGGTTCTTTAACCTGGTGACCAGGAAGGCAGCATTGCAACAGAATGACTAGAATGGTATCTATAAATTTCAGCAGGATTTATTACCTCGGTTCTACCAATTAGCTCCTGAGCAGTTCTCAGGACATATACTGTGTTGGTGAAATGACATCACATGGGACCCTGAGTGAGCAGTGACCCTAACTTCACCTCGCCGTCTCACAGATTTTATGACCTCCTCCCCTAAATCCCACTCTGCCCCCGTCCAGTCACCTCACACCTCTTAACCTCTGGTATTCATCCCATTTTCATCTTTCCAAATAAACCTGCCACCTGCCCTCCTCTCCACTGGCTGCTCGGGGAGCATGTTGTCATGTGGCTCAGTTAAATTAGCTGCGTGTTACTGTGCTGATGGTTATTGTTGCTCAGATTAAATTATTTAAAGCACTGGGTCTGCTGAAAATATGGTATACGTATATTTAGTCTGCAATGTATGCTTATGACCTAGAAACGAAAAAGGGACTGGTTAGGGCCTGAAACAATTAGAAAAATATCTGCAACTATTTTAATAATCAATTAATCGTCAAAGTAATTTTTCAAGCAACGTTTTGTTTCCATTGTCAGCTTTCAAATTGCTGCTTTTCTCAGTCTTATCTGATAATAAACATATTTTTTTTTTTGGGTTTTGGACTGTTAGGACGAAACAAGCAATTGTGATCAGCATTTTTGAAAATTTTGCAATGGATCTATTATTGAGAAAAAAAATCTTCAGATTAATCAATAATGAAAAGAAAGTTTTTTTTGCATCTGTAGTCTAGTTAAGAAATACAAGATGGCAAAGTGATAAAGATAAATGCCCTGTGAGGATCACATGTGTTTGCAATGTGAAAGTGAATTTTCTCATTATCTAGCTTTCACGTAAACTTACATATGTAAAAAATAAATAAATAAATCAAGAGTCAAGTATAACAAGATTACACACTGACATAAAGGGCTATCTGAGTTCTTGGTGGCCTGTTTTATCCCCTGTATTTAGTTGTTAACATGGAGCGCTTACGGTCCATCTGGCCCGTCAATCTCTCAGACACTACAGGTCTAGACCCTGTCTGAGGCCGGACATTTAGTCCCCATACGGTTACTCTCCCTCCCCTCCCTCGGTCTCACAGGCCTCCTCCTGTCCTGACTCCTTCGGCGTCTCTGCCCTGTGAGGGAGGCGCAGAGGAGTCGTGCAGTACCAGGTACTGCGAGAGGCATAATGGTCTGCGTATTATGAGTTGTAACTGTTTGGGTTGTGGAGAGGTTATCCAGTGACATTGTAATCGTCTTTCTGCCTTCTTTGCCGTGGCATTAGTATTAATCTGCAGGATTAAAAACCCAGCCAGTCAGACTGGACTTGCTGTATTGTTGTAGAGCAGAGGGAGTGTGCTAACAGCGAGAATGGCGGCGCACATTTCCCCTGCGTACAGGCAGGGATGTTCTTATCAGTGACAAACCAAGGTTTCCAGTCTGGAGACATCAGACCTCTGATGAGAGGATGGTTTGTTAACACCAATCAACCATCTCCAGGTTGTTTTTTATCAGCGAGAAAACCACAGATTTTCACTTGAGTCTCTTATTACTCAGCCGCTGCCATCTTGTATTCAGACATATTAGTTCCTGAAATGATTTTTCGTAAAGTGATTGTACACATAAAGGTCAGTTTACTCATCATGGAGAGTACTTTCTCAGCCTGTGAAAACAGTTGTTCAGCGTCTTCTGTGGAGGAGCTTTCTAAAGTCGGACAAAGTAACCCTGATGATGAGACTTCAATGTGTGACAGAAAACCTGCATTATGAAGCAAGGAGTTTTAAAGACAAGGGTATTTTACGAACAATGAAAGTTGCTATTGAATTAAATGATGGGAAAAGTAGGATTTAGTTGTGAAGCTTGGTGCTTACTAAGGACTTAAAATCAGAGTATCTCAAGCTTCAAGTTAGATGATTCTATTTTAATCATTTTTGGTGCTCAACAGTATGAATGTGCAATACTAAATCGCTCTAATGCCCCTTTAAAATAAATCTTTTAATAGACCCAGATATTTTATCATAGCTAGATTTTGAAACTCAGTTTGTTCCACTTCTTGCAAAAGAAAGAATACATGTCCTTTGTTGAAATTCAATTGCGGTCATACAAGGGAAACTGTATTTGCAGAGAAAATAATGACTGTAGGAAAACTTGTAGTTTCAACACACCCAAAATAGCCATTTGTTTATTATTATAAAATAGATCCTCATTTACATTCCAAGAATTATTGTACACATTAAGCCAGAATTAAATGTCTCTTTGTCAGAGAGCATTTTAGGAATTTATTTGCAGAAAACCATGCCTTGTTTCTCTATGAACACATATAAACTGGCACTGATGTTCAAGATATGACATCTACATTCTAGATGAGATGTGTAAATGTTGACACTACTCATCTTTACCTTGTCTTTGCAACCTTAAATCACATTGCATTTTAATTGCATCTCAATTATATTTATAACATGTCTCAAATGATACATTTAAGTATATGTAAGGTATATATTATTTAAATACACAGAGAAGCATTACTGGCACAGAGTCAGATGAGTGTCATGTGTAATGCCAAGGGATTAAGCTTGCATGGCAAAGATGGCGTTGGCACTGCTGCGCAACAGAGATCAAGTTCTGTGACGGCACGCACACATGTATGAAAGTCAGGATAAAGCTACAAAAACGCTGCAACACTGCTGTATGATGCTTTATGAAAATATAGAAATATTGATTACTTCGTAATTTTGGAACAATGGGAAAAACAGCTGGAATGCATTGAGAATTTCTCTATTTTAGGCGTGGGAAGTATTCTCGCACACGCCTACCTGGAAACCATTTTAGTCGCCCCGACAAAGACCTTCTAACAGTTTTTCCTTCATTTAATTCAAGTGCATAGAGACAATCTAAATCACCACTATCCAGTAGAGCTGCAGCTAAAGCTACTTCGGACATCTTTCTTGACAGCCATCAAGATATACTGTTGTATACATAGAGGATACGCAAAAGAGAAACAAAAAGGAAAACAAATATTTACATGAAAAAATATTTCATTTGTTTGGCTTGAAGCCTGGAAAAATAAAAACTTAAGTCAATTACAGTGTGATGTTTTGAACCCAGAATCGACCAAAACCAAAGTGGTAATTGGCTTTTGAATCTAATTTCCTCATGACTTCGCAGGAGTCGTGTCTTCTTTTATTCATGATGTTCCTGAAAGTTGCATGAATACTTTTCGAGTAAGAATTAATTTTACCCTTCAGGAGCACTAAATTAAATTACATAAACGTAGGTCAACTCGAGTCTGTCTTTGCTCTTTTTCTCTTTCTCTGTCTTTCTCGTTAACCTTCATCCCCTCCGGCCTCCTGGTTAGCACTGCAGCTGCTCCTATATTATAAGTGTGCTAAATGTGAATAGAAGCATAAAGGCATTGTGCGTGTGTGTGTGTGTGTGTGTGTGTGTGCGTGTGTGTGTGTGCGTGTGAGTGTGTGCGTGTGCGTGTGTGTGTGTCTGCCTTTATTGGTTTGCAGACACAGCCTTGCGTCTTTCCTACAGATCATGTGCTCTGAAGTTTAATTCTCTTATTCTAATAGTACAGCAAGGGGGCTCAGACAACTATCTGCTGAATTTGGCGCTATGTGTGTCTATAAATACACCCGTCAGAGAGCACGTTTCATTTCCTAAGATAACTTTGCCTCACAACCATACCAAACATGCTGATGCTAATAATGTATAATCTGCGGCGATATCTGTTTCGTGTCTTTTAGTCTAGGGTTTCCATGTCTGTTGAAATGACTTATGAGCCCTTTGTGCTGCAGGTCATCCTCTGTGAGAGAGTGATTTGGATACCACTGTCAACATACTGTAAGAAAGGCGGGCGGGCATGTCCATGGTGTTATTATGGTTTCCATGTTTGGACATGAATTGGAATTTATTTCTCGCCATGCAGTAGTACAGTAATCTTTCTTTTTGTTTGTTCTCACAGCGAGATGATCTTTTCAGGGAACTTACTTCAATCAGCAACAGATTTATTTCATGACGCAGAAAGTAGAAATGAAACATGTCATCAAAGGATTATGGAGAGTTTTGTGTGTCATTAATACATTTGGAATTCACATTTGGACATGTATGATCGCTTTGAGTGAAGTGAGTGAAAGACAAAGTAATACATGTACAGTATGTTTTTTTTTTCTGCAAAAAATTCCCCATCTTACCAAGTCAGCCAGTCTATATTTTAGCCTTTAAGGTCTTAACTCAAAAAAGTGGCAAAAAAAAAAAAATGCATTGGAAGTTTACTCAAGTACTGCACTTTGAGATACTGGTACTTTCCTTAGTATATCCAATTGAATGCACTTAATACATTTACTCTACTACAATTCAGAGTGAATTACAATACAATTTTACTTTGCAACATACTGTATATTTGACGGCTACTATCGCTAAAGCAAATAAAGAATTTACACGCAAAACACAGCTTGGGAAATACGTTGCATTTGTACAGATTAAATACCTAACAGTGTGCAAAGAAAATGTGTTCCATCTCGACCAAATACAGCAAGATGCTGATTACACCTTAACGCAGTAATAATCTAATGACACAACACTCATACTTCTACATCTGATACTTCAAGTACATTTTGCTACTTTCACTTACACCTAAATACTTCTTCCAGCTAAAGTTAAAGGACTATAGACAACAATGATTTGATAGGAAGGAGATATTAGCAGTGTTAAAGTCGAGTCAAGCCAGATTTATTTATGTTGCTCAAGATCACAAATTTGCCTCAGAGGGCTTCACAGTCTGTGCAACAGACCTAAGCCTGTATCCTTAGGCCGACACGATTAGTATACGGAAAAGCTAAAAAGGAATTGACATAGAAAAAAGCAGATAAAAACCTCAAGAAGATCAACAGAGGTGGGACCCCTCTACAAGGACTGACATGCATGCAGATATAAAGAGTTGGAAACAAAGAGTGTTCTGTAGGAATTACCCTAACTGCTGTGACTAAGGTCACTAGAGCTTGTGCAGCGTTTATTTTCCACACATAAGCTTTGTCACTTTATGAATGCGTGACAAATGCATGGCAGTTATTTAACGCTTTTCGTCTGCCTTTAAGCTATATGTGTCAAGGTGTGTGCACCTGATGAGTTGTTTTCCACCTTCAGAAGCAGCAGCTCGTCCTGTGTCCACCTCAGACCTCGTCAAGTCTCAATCCCAAAGACAATTAGGGCAATCCAATAAGCTGTAATGCCGACTTTATGCCAAGCCCTGCCGCTCCCTTTTTGTGTCCATACTGTCTCTGGCTCAGTTCAGCTACAAAAACAATATATCCTCAAAATGGACACAGCGGAGACAGAAAATAAAATTGATAAATTAAGCTAAGATTTAGCGAGGGGAAATGGGAGCTTGAGCGGTATCTGTGTGGAGTATAGGGATGAAGTTTCAGGGATATTCTGGGCAGACACCAATAATTTTCCCCCAGCTGTTACAAAGTTACCACAGGGCTTTATATAAATCAAGAGGTACAATTCATGCAGTGAGAGTTGAATAGAGAGCTCAAGGCATCCCTGTGAACATACACACCAAACTACAGAGATCAGATTACTAAAACTAGTATTCTCTCACTTCCAACTAAGGCTGTTACCCGAGCGAGCAGTGCCAGTTGGTGTGCCCTTGAGTGGGACAGCGCCCCGCTAAGCACATGTCGATCTGGGGATTACATTCAGGGGTTTAGGACGGGAAAAGAGGCCGTAATCTGAAACTGTTGTGTCTTGTTGCTGTGCACTTTTCTTAATGCCATGCTATCATGCAGCATGCGTTAGTATTGTATGACTGTTGCCCGAGGAAGTTCAGCTGGGAAACTATTTTTGTCTCACCAGATGAGTGCGACCCCACGTTTCATTTCTTGATCATTTCGTTTGAGTTGTTCTTAGCGTCACCACACATGCTAGAGGTTTCCATTTAGCCTGCTGTTTTAAGACTTGTCAACATGTAGGCGGGAGAAGTTGGAGGAGTGTAGTTGGACATTTTTGGGAAATACACTTTTTTTGCTTTCTTGATCCCTTCAGAGGCTTGTAAAAAATGTGTTTCTTGTAATTTACGTAAAATGGACCCATCAGTCAATATTCTCTGTGGTGTGGTATTCACTCTCAGCTGACCAAGTTCAACAACAAATGTCAGCCCTCGTTTGGTCCCAGATTTACTGCACCAGGGTTCAATAAACAAATATCGTTGATTAGCTCCATGTTCAAGTGAAATAACAGCACAATCCCCATCACGCTCCAGTTAGCACAATATTGACAAATTATTCTTCAAGCAGGTCAAACGCTCTGCTCTTGGAATAGACATTGATATGTTTGTGATGTGTTGTGTTTCTCAGTGATTATCTGCCATGCCAGCATGAAAATAGCTGGGGCTTATCCCGGTATTACCATGCCATTATACGGCACTAATTAAAAAATAAAGCATGTCTACTCTTGCCCAGCTGCTATTAGACCCTGTTAGCCTACAGGTTTGCTTTGAAACGCTCCCTCATTACAGCGCCTCAAAGAAATATCATACAATAGCGAGTTGAAAAGGGCAATGCTTGAATGGAGTCTTAAAGGAGAGGCTGTACTTGGCCTTCAAGTATACATTCCTTCAGCTCAGTGCTTCCTCTGTGGTCCCGCTCCCCTGGCCCACCCCCCTCCCACTCAAGACTCAGTTCCCACAGGGGACTCGGCCAAAGCAAACTCCTCAGAGGAAGTCTCCCTCTCTTACCAGTGAGAGAGGGAGAGAGGGATGTCCTATCATCTGGCTCAGTGGGACCTGCTAGGCAGTAGGATGTGCGAGGAGGGTGTTATGACTCCGTGGCCATGCTATGTCTATGATGTGGTGGCGAGTTAAGCCCGTGCGGCTGCTCTCCTGTGAGGTCAGTGTCAGATTTAGCCAGCAGGTCCCTAGTGGTGTCTGGGAGTGTCTGTTTTCTGACTCTATTATGTCTAGCACTCCTAGCCTTCCTGGAGCTGTAAACCTCAGGGTAGAAATAGTACCAGACAGGCAGACATCCTTTTGTCGGGAAAACAACAGTCATGCCAGTAATTACAGAGTCTGATTACACCAGGGCAGCAGTTCTTAGAAAACCACCGGCCTTGAGTCAGGCAGGTGAGTGGTCCAGTCACCATTGCTGAGCAGGATGCAGTCAGCTGGAGGTCTGGGTTAAAATAATTATCCTACAGTAGCAAAACCAAACAGTAAGCTCCGTGCGCATGTGTGCGTGTGTATGTGTGTGTGTGTGTGTGTGCGTGCGTGTGTGTGCGTGCGTTTGTGTTATGTAGCTACTGGTTAGACAGGTAGAGACATTTGTGAGGAGTCAGAGAGGTGTGAAGGGAGTGTCCAGACAAACATGTCCTGTTAATGTCATGAAGCAAAAACCAGTATGAAGAGACAGATTAGTCATGAGAAGTTGGTATAATGCACTTTTGTTTTAGTTTTGGATTAATAGTTAACACTTTACTTGAACTCCCTCTATTGAGCCTTAAAAAGCAGTCAGTCTGTTTGGATTATGCTCCACACGAACATTAGACTGACGGAAAATAGATTTTCTTTCAAAAAGTAAAAAAAAAAAAAAAAAAAAAGAATCTCAAATAGATGTTTTGTTTTTTTTTGTTGTTGTCTTTTCTCATTTTATTTACAGTGTTTGATTTTAAATAGTTTTTATTTTTATTGTGTGGACCCCAGGAAGACTAGCGAACTAGGGTTAAAGTAAATTGTTACCTGTAGTTCTCTCCCTTTTTTTAAGGGTTAAATTTCTAATAAAACTTCCTATTTACATACATTTCAAAGCAACAAATGTTGACCAAAGTGCTGTACAGAGAGAAATCAGACAAATAACAATAAAAATCAATGAATACAGTACATAAAAGTATAAATACACAACGGGCGTATTTCACAGAGAACTAATGAATAATAAAAACAGATTACGTTATGTCATCATAATGGATATCAGAAAGCTAATGAAAAGAGATGGGTTTTTAAGACATCAATAAAGAGGGGAGATAATGATAATGAGGGGGCAAAGTGTTTTTATCTGGGAGAAGGAAATGAAGAACAGTGAATGGTCAGCAGAGCTGACGGGTCTGAAGGTTGCCATTTTATAGTTTAGTCGTAAAATTCCAGAAAATAGTGAAAACTGCTGATCACAATTTCCCAGAGCTCAAGCCAATGTCCTAAAATGGCTTGTTTTATCCGTCCAACCGTCCAAAACCCAAAGATATTCAATTTACAAAGACATAAATCAGAAAGTAACAACAAATACTCCCTTTATCGAAGCTTAAACCAGAGAATAAATGTTATTTTGTTTGATGGATTACCTAAACGATTAACGCTGTAAAACTCTTGAAGATTTGTAGACAACTCATTTATTTGCAGCGCTACAGCCGACTGGTATCTATAGTGCAGGTTTGAACACACTGTACCAGACACGCACACTCCCACGCACAAATATGCAAGTCCACACCCGCCACCACCCACCTCCCCACGTGTCCCGACACCCACTCATAGCCGTGTCCACACGCACACACACGCACAAACGAAGCGGCTCGCTTTGTGTAGAAGAGCTGTGAGACGTGATTCATTACAAGCCGGGCTTCTCGCTTAATGCTAAATGAGGTTTGTCATTAATTTCCATCTTGAGGTGATTACAGTGGAGCAGCGATTAAGGTTTCACAACTACACGCAACCCTGCAGGAGTGTTTTCCATTGAGGATTTTGAATGTAGACAGAGTAATCATTTCTCTTGAATCGCACACGCAGACGAGGGGATGGGAGTGTTTGCCATTGCTGGAGGCAAAATGTCATAGTAGTGAGTAAGAGAGTAGCAGGCAGGTCTGTGCTGGCCTCTGCGCCTGCCTAGGTAAACATATCCCCTGTCTGACAAGTGCAGACCTGAGAGCTGAGGAGTTTAGCTATCTCAACACATGGTCGTGCAGCTTGGCACACACGCACACGTACAATATACAATCAGAGGCTCTGGAGATTCTGTATTTTGTGGCACTTAACAAGGCAGATGCTTCCCTCCCCGGGTTTTCTAAGCGTAGTTTCCCTCGAACATTTCATGCCTCCGTTGCCCTGCCTGAACTCTCTATGAACACTTCAACTCAATCGTCTGTCAGATCTGAGTGCAATTACTTTAATTCGTCTCCCTCTCTGTCTCCCTCTGTTTCTATATTGCAATATTTCTGTGGTTTGTGCAGTCGATCTGCTCCACCTGATGGCGCCTCTTCTGCCTGGCAGGGAGCAATGTAGCCCTACTGGCTGCCAGCCAGACCAGCTTGAGTGTCTGCTCAGCTCAAAGCCCTGCTCACACACACACACACACACACACACACACACACACACACACACACAC
>CALSBV010011423.1:10518219-10529889 GCA_943590825.1 Bovichtus diacanthus
ACACACACACACACACACACACACACACACACACACACACACACACAAACATGCAGACATGCCAAGCTCAGAGACTGAACGCTTACACAGACACATCTTCTATCCCCCTTGTCTCTCTGTGACTTCTTCTCTGTTTGTCTGATTTTCTTCCTTTCGGTGCGTCTCTGCTCTTGGCTGTGAAAAGTCTCTCCATGTTCTGACAAATCTGCGTGTTGCTTATGAATAATGCCATTTACAGTCATACAGTAGCATTTTTAGAAGTCGTGGGCTCCTGAAATATCCACTGTACTCCATGATGTAATATCTGCACTTTATCTTTGTAAGGATCGCGATGATTAACCGTCTATTCTCTCTGCTCTCGTCAGTCTCCCAGCCCGGCCCCAGCCAAGAGGTCCAAATTCGACAAATTACAATCTCCATCAGCTGACAAAGACAGGAAACCCGACTGGCTACAATCCCTGTCAAAGTCTGCACACAAGGTTTGTTCATATTGCTAGTGTGAAAACCGGATTTGTCGTTAAGCTCAAAGGTCTAAAGGGAGACTTAAATGCCGTTGTCCTTCAGAATCATCACATTATCACCTATGTATGGCCTCTCAGCATTCAGCTTTGTTAAAAGAAGAGGGGCCTTGGAGTGTGTTCATCACGGCTGATTCAATGTTCTAGAGGTAGTTTCTTCTGACTTTTATTTAAGTTTTTGTATTGTTTGTTATTCCAGGATCTGAAACAGGTCCAACTGAAACAGAGGCCCTCTGCTTTCCGTCCCTGGTCTCCTAAAGCAGCAGAAAAAGAGAAACCAGCTACTCAGAATGAGGTGGAGAGGTGAGTCATCTGATGAAAGCTTGAGTAGTTTCAGTTTTAAAGAGAAAATTGTTGTTAAATCGAGCTTGTAACCAATGAAATTCTTCAAATTGACCTGTATTGCCTCCACAGGTCCTACTCAAAGACTCACGAGAATTTGGCGGCTACCAATTTGACACCCGCTCCCCTGGCCCCTCCGGTCCATCCCAGGGAGAGCCACACTCCTGGCAGCGGGCCAGCAGCCATTTTCAGGCCACAGGAGGAGCTGCATAATGGAGACGCACAACCTGTAGTAAAACCGCCCCCCTCCAGTACCGCCAACCAACCCGAAGACATGGACACAGATGGAGAGATTGATGTGGACGACTGTGATGATCGTGAGTAGCACCCGTCACCCGGAGGCTGGAATAATCCCGAGAAACAGACAACTTGAAACACTAGTTGACAGTCGTCAGTTGATATTAGACACAGATTTTACAGTTACAACTTGTATTACATAGTAAGCCTCACTTGACATGAGCCACAGCAGAGCTGGGTCAGGGGGATTCCTGTACAACTGCGCCGCCTGGTGTTTATTGGAAGAAGTACAAGGGAAAAAAAAGTTGTCTGCAGATTTTGCTGTTATGTAGTCACAAAAACAAACAAAACATGCTATTCTCCTGTTGAACTGTAGTAATATTTCCTTGTAATGTTTTGCAATAGAGCTGTAGGGAGAACGTTTTAATTTTGGTTTCATGCTTGGTTTTCTTTGCTGATAGCTTTGGGTGAAAAGAATCTGTATGGAAGCTTTATCACAGTGAATCCAAATGTTTACCCACAGGAGGTACTTCTGTTGAAAAAAGAAAAAAGAAATAGGATAGGATTAAAATAAATAAATCAATGGTCAGCTTTTAACACCTGAACACCACATGTGGCAATGAAAACTAGTGTTCATGCAATCGCTGTTTTCATAAGGTGAAACTCTCTCTCTCTCTCTCTCTCTCTCTCTCGCTCTCTCTCTCTCAGGTCCAGTGCCTGCTTCCTCCCTGGCTTCTCCTCTGTCAGCCTGCAGCAGCGTGTCTCAGACTCTGACCCCTCAGAGCGTTCCTCGACCTCAGGAGGGACCCGGCTGGCTGTCGGGGACCGTTTGTCCAGAGATGGACACCGTGAGACAGATGCTGTACGGAGGCACAGACACTAAAGAGGCCCGGGAAAAACTCCTGCAGGAGATTGTCAAGATAAGAGTGAAGCAGGAGGAGAAGCTGGCAGCTGCCGTGCAAGCTAAACGCAGCCTTCAGCAGGTATCACATCCTGTTCCTGTGAAGTACTATGTGATAGGAAAGACAGTAATCTCTAAATATTAGTGTTTTAAACAAGAAATGATTCTGATGGGTGTTTTTTTTTTACAGGAATTGGAGTTTGTGAGGGTGGCAAAGAAAGGCCGTCTTCGTGAGGCCATCGAAGCCAAGCGCAACCTGCGAAAGGAGATCGAACGCCTTCGCGTGGATTGGGAGAGGAAGATGAGGGACGCGGAGGAGTCTTGTGGGCGGCTGAAGAGAGAGTTGGAGAGAGAGAGACAGCTGCGAGTTTGTGACAAAGGCTGTGAGGCTGAACGTCTCCGGGTCAAGTACTCCACTCAGGTAAGATGTCCGCAATATGCCCATAATCACATAGGGACGATCACATTTTTTCCCCTTGTCCCTCGTTTGTATACTGACTGCTGTCTGTGCCGGGTTGTGTTGTGCAGATCGAAGAGTTGCACGTGCAGCTCCAGCAGGCAGAAGCCGATCGAGAGCAGCTGAGACAGGAGCTTCAGCTGGAGAGAGAAGCTCGGCAGAGCCTGGAGAGTGTTGTTAAAGACCTGCAAACCCAGCTGGCCCTGCAGGCCGACAGCAGTCCTCCCGGAGACCCCGAGGACGCACACACAGACGCACACAGACAGACCACGCAACACACCAACGGATCCTAAAGTTGCACATTCAGAACTGGAGAAAGAGACTCAATAAAAAAGGAGCATGGTTAAGGACTTTGTTGCACCTCCTGTTAGGGAAAAGAAAACTCAGCAAAATGCAAAGTCAGTTTTGTAGAGGAAAAATCTGTCATATATAATATGATATGATATAAATCAATATTATTATGACAATATATGAATTTTATGAAATGAACTGGAAAGTAGCATGATGTCTGAGCATGTTGTAGAGCGTGAAATTAAGAAAGACTTCTTCAGTGATGACCACATCTCTCCAGTGACGTCAGAGACACCTGACGCTGTCCAAGGATTTTATTTTGGTATAAGCTATTCTAAGATGTGCAAATATAGCCACATAACACTACTTGAATATGAAGGGAAGAAACATGTTGAGTGGATGATGAAACTCTTGGTGCCACAAAATATTGGTACACTCAAAGGTGTCATTGCAGACCACTGGAAACAAGAGACACCAGTTTACCACTATTTACTTTTAATATCGGCTTGCTTTTTATAACTGTGTAGAGGATGTACTTTTTAAGAAATATTGCTTGCGCAGCACTGTTATTCCACAGGCAAGAAAAAAAACATCCATATACAAACATGTACGCATGTATACCAGCTTGTCTACCTTTTGTATTTTATAAACCTGAAGTATTGGAGGTTATGTGGGCTGCTTTCAGGTCCACCACTGTTTTATGCTTAGATATTTTATGGAAGTGTTACTTTTAAATATTATGATGCAACTTTATTTGTTGTTTGAACATTGTTTTCCAGTAACGTTTTTGCAACCAAACCATGTAATAAATTGCAAATATGCTTGCCCACATTAGTGCAGATAAGTCTACAAAAGCCCTCCTAAAAGAAAAAAAATTCAATAGCTGTCTGTTTTTGTTGAACTGCGGTACTTCTGATTTTCTATTGAGTATTGTAAAATAATTTATATTCTATAATAATTTGCTGCCTATCAACAGAAATCATTCATTTTTAGTCACTGGTTTTAGGGCTCTTAAATCAACAAATGCTGTTTGTATGAACAACATTTCTACATAATATACAAAATATGGATATATATTTTTTTACTTTAAGAAAAGGAATTGCACTTTTTAAAGAAAAGAACCTTGCATTGTGCATTGTACTCCCTGTTACATTTTTCAAACACGACTTAACGAACTTTGAATTTAAACACACTTTCCCTCAGTATCCTCTGATGTAAATACAATGATATTGTAAATAAGATATTTGTCGGTATGTTTGCTTGCTCCAGACTTAAATTGATTATGAATATTATTTTTTGCTCTTACTTGAAACCAAAAAGAGACTATATTTGGATTTGCAAAACTGCAATTTTGTTGTTGTATCCCTGAGTATCATTGCAATCACAGGGCATTCAGCAGAATGGATGGACTTGTTGGTTTAAAAAAGGAGAATGAAACCATCAATGGTCATGAACCTATCAGTAGTTTTTCTAGGTTTGACACACCAACAGATTATTATAATTTGTCCCTTGATTTTGTTTATTTGAGAAGATCTTTATTATTTGCTGAATTATAGAGTATATATTACACTACAGACCAAAAACTGAAAAATGGATTTGAAATCTCTGCACCTCCAGCTCCCTCGTCAGATAGAGTAGAAGCAACACTTTCTATCGGTTACATCCGTAGGTGCTCTCGTGTATTTTAGACAAGAAACACTTTTATGTCTTATCATTACTTATGATACCCTCGCTCAGTATTTGTTGGGTACAGTGTAATAGCAATATCCATTTTGTTAGCTGATGCTGTTGTAGTTTTGGTTTGGAAGTGGGGTTTCACTTGCCTCTTGTTTAAATGTTTTCTTTTCCTTCGGAAAACTTGTATAATACCCATTAAAATCTAAATCAATCCTACGGTGTTCTGAGAATTGTTTTTTTATTTATTTATACCACAGTGTTTGTGCATGTTTGTGTGTCCGACATTGGGTCCACCACTTTGGTCTAAACATATCTCAACTACTTCAATTGCCATGAAATTTGTTCCAGACATTCATGGTTCCCAGACAATGTGTCCTATTAACCATAGTGATCCCCTGATTGTTCATCTAGCGCCACCATCAGGTCAAAATGTAAAATTGTCCAAGACTTTGCTTTATGACTAAATACCTGCAAAACTAATTATCGTCAGCTCCACTTTGTGTTAAGTGCTAATAAGTTAGCATGCCTACTGAATTATTTCCTAATGGATATATATGTATATATACTATAAATGTACGGAAGCCGAGAACTTTCTTTTTTTAATGCCGTTATCTCGAGACAATGAGATGATCAGTCTGCTATCATGAGAGAACAAAAGGCTATGGTCTCTTATTACTTATGATGTTAATCAGAGATCAGGAGAGTCATGCCAGCATGCACAGATGGCGTCTTCAGTCACAGTATTATAGTCTTATAGTCTTCAGTATTGTTGTTTTTCTGTCAGAGATAACATTCAGATCAGTCTTTGTCCTTTAAGGAAAAGACTAGCCCGGCTGCAAATATATAAGTTAGTCAAGGTCTACATTACACATGTAGGCCTTGACTAACTCCCCAGCAGTCGATCTTGAAGGGTGAAATCAGGTCTGATTAAATGAACCAGACACTCTTTTTCAAGTCTCCATGATTGTCCTGTGATCTTGAGAAAACAGAAATTGTTTTTGCGTGATAAATTATCTTGTTATTTCAAGAAAATCTTCCTTTTGTTCTCTCGAGAATTGCCATAAATTAACCCGTTATCATGAGAAAACGAGCTTCGTTATCTTGAGATAACAGCATTAAAAAATATAATTGCAAGCACGGCCGTACTTTTGCCTGATTTGTTTTGTCCTATTTTACCATGAGTAAATCAAAAGCTAGAAATCAAAAACATACGTCTGTCTATCTTGGAGTAACTCTATCTCTATGTATTTTAAATATAAATAGATCCTGTTGTATATTGTATATAATATGCTATACATTCATATGCATTGTATGTCACACAATTGCCTCTAGGGGGAAATCATTGCACACAATTTAATGGTGGATAATTCAAGCGTGTTAAATCAAATGCACCAGTGTGACAATATCCTTAGATCATGATACTGTATGTCTTAAAAAACTTTATATGAAATCTATTACAATTTCTATATTCTTTAAAGATTAGGACTGCCAGGAGTGCAGTTAAATGAATCTTAGCAGCCTTCCTGTCCCACTCTCTTTCTTCAGAGGCTTAATGGTTGCGTGAAAATCCCTCCATGAAAGCAAGGCTGAAGCCTCACTCCAGGATTACAGCTTGAGGAAGATTTAGTGACTGACACATGTTGCACACTCTTTCTCTGCGAGCCTTCTCAGACAGCAAAAAAATAAATACAGAAGAACCTATGGCTGCTACACCGGATCCTTGGACACAGGATGATGAGGAATGAACCTTCAGGATGGGAATCTTGTTCCCTGATCTCATGTGGGAAGACTTTAACTGGAAGACGAGAATATGCTGCGTGAGAGAGGCTGTGCTATAAACAAACTTTGCTCAAGAGCCCAGCAGAGTGAGGTGGGTGAATGGGACAGGAGAGTTGGACTCAAATGTACAGCTCAGGGATGAACAGCACCCCAGCGATGGCACCTCAGTCTCCAGGGCTGAGTGGCACCCCACCACGCTCCCCTCTGTCACCCAAAAAGACCACCTTTCAGTCTTTAGGGTCTCTGTCATCAGGAATGTTCTCTCCCTCGCTTGGTAAGGGCTCCTCTCATCAGGCGAAACAGGCTTCGAGTCACTTGAATTCATCCAACCCGTCTATTATGAGCTCTTCCAAACTCTGGCAGAAAGCATCCATCTCCAGACTCGCTGAGGAGTTTTTCTGGATTGGTGGCAGCGTGGTCGCACAGCCGAAATGGAGACTGGGTCAGATAGGTAAGTTTCACCGAGGCCTTCAAACACTCGAAGTACAGCAGAATGTTTAGTAGCACTTTGAAATAATTTCTTACACACATGACAATAATATGATATTTTAAAACAAGGAAATGTGAATTTGAAACTTTAACCATGATATTTTCCTGCAATTGGCGTCTAAAAAGTGTGGCTGTCCCAACAGAGTCAGAGTAGAGTTGCAGCCAGGGAAGCCTGTGAGTAGATAATGGGCATATGGAGAGCAGACAATCCTTTAGGATTAGCCCGAATGATGGACCAGTTTGCGTCACATGCATCTGAGCTTCAGATTACAAACAAAGGTTACCTGCTATCGGCACACAAAACAAACACACCACTTCACCAGTGGCCTAAACGTATTGTTGGATCTGACATGTTATTTCAGTACAAGCACTTTGCACACAGCATTCCAAATCCCCTAAATATCAGCAAAGAAAGTCAGTAAAAAATCCTTTGAATCACTGTGAGGCAATTGATAATTGATGCATTTGTTTATTGGCCAAATTGCTTTTTCATTTTAGGGTTGCGGCTCCTTTTCTTCTTTTCCCACTTATCATCAACACATGCAGCTACTTAAATCCCTGTATGACGCAACCTATAATCTCATAGACAAGTGCTTGATGGTAAACCTCTGCTTGTCTCGACTGCTTCCTTTGGGGTTGTTATGAAGTCTTCCTCCGCACAATCGCACCAGGTGTACTGCAGTATTTCATATATTACAAATGATCTCAGCAAGGTTTTCAATAATAATAATAATAATCCACTTTTGACAAATAAACTTGAAAAAATAAACAAGATCAGGCACCGACATGCTACATTTCACTTTCATTACAGTATTACAGACTGAATGTGATGATCCCTCAGGATTTCTGACAAGCTCGACTAATAGACGATAAACAATGTGTCTCCTTGTGCAGTGGAGAGGTGTATGTGCACAATGCAGGTTGGCACTCAGATGACCAAACTGAAGGGGAAGAAGAAGGGACTGGTCCGATTCTTTTACCTGGACGAGCACAAATCCTGCATCCGGTGGCGGCCCTCCAGGAAACATGACAAGGCCAAAAGTGAGCTATCACCACCTCTGATGTTTTTATATTTATTTTGGCAGTGCTGAATATCTACATCTGGCTCTTCTAGTGGATTTGGTCTAGATGTAGCCCTCCAAATGTTATTCAACACTGATCACTTGGCAAGAAAGTAAATTCCTTTTCTTCTCTCAACTATTGTTGGAGTGAAGCTTGCACATAAACGTATTGGTGTGCCTTGCTCTCAGTCAACATATCAATAACTATGACAAAATGACACATCACACTTGGTGGTTGTGCGTATAAAATGTTGGTTGTGTCCTATTATGCTTAATGAGGCTACAGGCCATCAAGAGTTCACTAAACATGATGTTTTTGTAAACTAGACGCATTATAGGTGTTCAACTTTGACTCCTATGGATTGACTTGAGTAAAAATTGATCAACAGTCACTTTGAGTATGTTACATGTTTGTTGTTCCAATTATCACCTATGTTTTTTATTGGTTATGATGCTGTTCTGAGCCCACCGTTTCTTTCAGTTCCACCTAGAAGCTTAAAGATGTTATTGATTGGTTGAATGTACCCATGTACATTTCTTGATCATCTGTTTCAGTAACTATTGATTCCATCCATGAAGTCTGTGAGGGGAAAAAGTCTGAGATCTTCAGGCGGTACGCAGACAACCGCTTCGATCCAAACTACTGCTTCAGTATTTATTACGGGGAGCGAGTGAAGTCCCTGGACCTGGTCTCCACTAACACAGAGGAGGCTCGCACCTGGATCACTGGGCTGAAATACCTCATGGCTGGCATCAGTGATGAGGACAGTTTTGCCCGGAGGCAGCGCACCCGCGATCAATATCCTTTATCCCAGCCTCTCATACACATGTCTTTAAATGACTAATTATTACAAATACGTCACACCTATTCCTATAAAAAGGAGGTAAACACATCCATCTGTAGAAGAACAGCACATGTGAGCTCACCATCATGACTCTTGTGGTTTCCTCCTTAACTGCAGCCTCACATGGTTACAGCAGACTTTCTCTGAGGCCGACAAAAACGGAGATGGCACCTTGAGCATTGGCGAGGTTCACCAGCTGCTCCACAAACTCAATGTGAATTTACCCAAGCAGAAAGTCAGGCAGATGTTTCAAGTAAGACGTATATCCACACAGGCTGATTATGCAAACAGCTATAGATTTAATGAGCATGACCCAACGTCTGTTAACTGGAAATATTGCTTCATTCAATTGTGGCTACATGGCTACAAAACATAATTCACGTTTTGTGTTTAACTGGTGACTTGATTGATGGCTCTTATTACTTTAGAGATACTGTATAACTAAATTAAAAGGATCACCAAAGGCAGAGGGGTTCATCCTATGGGTACCTTGAATGTCTGCACAGAATGTCATGGCAATCCATCAAATACTTGTTTAGCTATTTCAGTCTGAACCAAAGTAGTTCCAGCATGGCTATAAATAAAGAGGTTTGCACATGGCAAAACATTCCATCCAGCACAAAATACTTTTAAACAACAACAAAATAAAACAGAAAGCATCAGCAAGACGTGGCTGTAATTCAATTATTTCTTAATGCACTGAGGTTACGGGAGGACGCACTTTCTCAGTGTGCACACTGGCTTCAGAAAGAAACCAGGCTAAAAAGTAAAAAAAAAAAAAAAGTGTTGGGAGAGTTTTGATGTTTCCCTAAGATGCCTATTCTTTGTTTGATCTTCACATCATTTCTGAGACGCAGTAAGATAAAAGGATTGAGATGGAGATAGCAGACAAATATGTATATACAGCGTTTTGGCAGGACAGTGGAGGAGAGTGACACGGGAAGGCCATATGGCCCCCGAGAACAGATGGCCTTAGTTTCACTGCAGTATTGCTTTAGTTCAGCAGCTCACTGTCCTCGCCTCCTGATAATGATGATAATCTCTGTGAGCGAGCTCCATCATGTTTGATGGTGAGAGACATACATATATCCTTCCGATGGGTCTATGGTGGCACATATTTTCTTTGGCAGGGTGGTTATCTGAAATCACACAATGTGAGAGAGTTATTTCTTGCTCATAAAATACTTTTTGTCGTTATCTGTAGGAAGCAGACACAGACGACAACCAGGGATCTCTGGGCTTTGAAGAATTCTGTTCGTTCTACAAGATGATTTCCACGCGCAGAGACCTCTACCTGATAATGATCTCCTACAGCAATCAGAAAGAAGTCATGGATCTTCACGACATTGCACGCTTTCTGGAAAACGAACAGAAGGTACAAACAAAATGTAAAAAGATTTGCGCAAATTGTTTGTGTTTGTTTCTATCTATTTTAAAGTCATTATATTCAATATTTTCATCGAAACAAACACAATTTTGTACACTATTCATGGTTTTCAACAATTACCCTCTTAATGTATTTATGTTCTGTTATGAGCTCTCCTTATAGTAGTAGTAGTCATTCCTGCACGATATTCAAATTGCCTTCACATGCAGGCAGGGATTCACAAGAAACAATCCATGCATGTAATCCAGTGTTACTGTTCGTAATGTTATTTAATTCATGTCAGGCCCACTTTTTAGGGTTTTAAAAAAATAAAAGAAGATTTAAAAATAAGATAAGTTTGAATAAAACTAATAAAGCAGTAGAATAAAAGTGACTGCACAGCAAAATACGAACATATAGTTCCAAAATTTAAAACCAGGATCAGGTAAACCAAAAATGACATTCCCGATGTTTTATTTGCAGATGCGAGGTTTGTCCAAAGAGTATCTTGTCGACATCGTGGCCAAGTTTGAGCCGTGTCCTGAGAACCTGCAGCGTACGGTACTGGGTATTGACGGTATGGGGAAATTGTTAATAACAACTTATTAAGGCATAACAAGGCATCAATAACATCACATATGACACGACATGAACATACAAATATTACACCTGCACTGAAACTTTCTATCTTCAGGTTTTACCAACTACATGAGGAGCCCTGCAGGTGATATCTTCAACCCCGATCACAATCAGGTGAACCAGGACATGACGCAGCCCCTGAGTAACTACTTCATTGCCACCTCACACAACACCTACCTGACAGGAGACCAGCTGCTCTCTCAGTCTCGAGTGGAAATGTACGCCTATGTTCTCCAGGCAGGCTGTCGCTGTGTGGAGGGTAAGAGCCTGAAAAACCAGAACCGCAGCTCTCTTCACTGTGATTTTATGACATTCCAAACAATGTGACTCGCTTGTCCTTTATAGCCCTTCTCTTCTTTCTTTCTCCTCTGGCAGTGGACTGCTGGGATGGGCCTGACGGGGAGCCCATTATTCATCACGGCTACACCTTGACATCCAAAATTCTCTTCAAAGAAGTCATTGAGACAATTAACAAATATGCCTTCACAAAATCACCGTAAGTTCTGTTCTGTTTCTGTTCTGTTTTCACAATAAAAAGCATCATACATGTTAGTTCAGGTGTCATCACTTTCCCCCCCCCCCCCCAGGTACCCAGTGATCTTGTCCATAGAGAACCACTGCACTGTGCCTCAGCAGAAAAAGATGGCTGAGTATCTAAAAGAGGTGCTGCAGGACAAACTGGATCTGTCCAGTGTCAACGTACATGAATGCAAGAAGCTGCCTTCCCCTGAGATCCTGAAAGGGAAAGTTTTAGTCAAGGTAAAGTCGTTTTTTGCAACATGTGCTTCTAAGTACAACTCAAGGACACTCAAACAAAGCACAAAAACACATGGACTTACACTATTCAGTCATTAATTCTTGTTTTCCAGGGGAAAAAGCTGCCAGCAAACCTTGATCCTGATGCAGAGGAGGGTGATGTCTCTGATGAAGACACTGGTGATGAGGAAGAGGAGGAAGATGACGACGATGATGATGATGATGATAACTCTCAGGCAAAGATAGATAGATAGATAGATAGATAGATAGATAGATAGATAGATAGATAGATAGATAGATAGATAGATAGAT
>CALSBV010011423.1:10529899-10553486 GCA_943590825.1 Bovichtus diacanthus
GATAGATAGATAGATAGATAGATAGATAGATAGATAGATAGATAGATGGATGGATAGAAAAGCATAATTATGCATTATGTTTGACTGTTTTAGGAGGAAAATATCGTTAACGCTTATCAAACCAAAAAGAAAAGACGATTTGGCAGATCGATCATAACAAGCTTCAAACGAACGGTCAGCCCTTTGTTTATTTTCTAAATCTGTTTTTATATGGCCCTTGTACACTTTCCCAGCCATCAGAAAAAATTCTAATTATTTTTATTTTTATTTTTCAGAGGAAAAAGGGAATCCGAGTGAAAAAGAAGACGATGTCCGATGGCGAGTCAGACCACAGCAGGGAGAGGACACAAATTGTTTACCATCCTAAGTAAGGCTAGTCATTGAATTAAGGAGTTTTAGCCATTTAATATTCTAAGTATGAGTTACAAGTTACACTTGTACTGTATGCCTATAACTCTCCCTTCAGGAAGAGGAAAACCATGCGGTTGTCCCGACCTCTGTCCGACCTGGTCAAGTACACCAAATCTGTCCGTGTGCATGACATAGAAACACAAGGTAAAGAGTCTTCAAAGTGAACATCAAACCAGAATTTTTAATCACACACATAATCTTACAGTTAATCGTATATCTTAGGTATGGATATTTAATGCTTTTTTTTTTCTCGTTCTGCTAGCATTTGCAAACAGTTGGCAGGTATCATCCCTCAACGAGACAGTTATGAACCAGATCTTACATCTGAAGCCGGGCGAGCTGGTCCGTTTCAACCAACGGCAACTTCTAAGAGTTTACCCGTCCAACTACAGAGTGGACTCCAGCAACTTCAACCCACAACCATACTGGAACGCAGGATGTCATATGGGTAAGACAGTCACAGAGACTGCAATACTGCCTACTTAACAAAATGGCAGTGATTTATTGATATGTATTTCATTTTAGTTGCAATGAATTATCAAACAGAGGGCCGTATGCTTGAACTGAACCGAGCCAAGTTCTCAAGCAATGGAAACTGTGGATATATTTTGAGGCCTAAGTGCATGTGTAAAGGTATGTGCATATGCAGATTGTGCAGAGTTTTTAGCAACTGTCTGTGCAGATGTTGTTCATTATTTTTTCGGTTTTCTTCTAAGCTGCATTTAACCCTATGTTGGAGGATCCTCTACAAGGACGCAGAAAGACTCAGTTAGTGCTGAAGATCATCAGCGGACAGCAGCTTCCCAAACCCAAAGACTCCATGTTTGGGGACAGAGGAGAGGTGAACATGCTGCAGACATTATCTATTATTGAGACACCTGACAAACCTTTAAAACAATCTTTTTCATCACTAAAATGTTATTTTACTCATGTTTCATTCTCTACTTCTAGATTATCGATCCCTTTGTTGAGGTTGAGATAATCGGTCTAAATGTTGATTGTTCCAAGCAGCAGACCACGGTGGTGGATGATAATGGTATGTCTCATCTCATAATCTCATAACAGTCAGTCAACTTTCCAGTTTTTTTATTTGTGTATCTTCTCTAAACTGTCATTCAGGTTTCAACCCAATGTGGGAGGAGACCCTAGTCTTCAACATTCAAATGCCGCAGATCGCCCTGGTGCGTTTCCAAGTGTGGGATCATGATCCTATTGGGCGAGATTTCATTGGACAGAGAACTGTTGCTCTCAGCAGTATGATGCCAGGTAGATCACATTATGGGATATCTGCTATGAAAACTCTTTTCACAGAGTCAGACATTTTGGGAAATATGCTTATTGCATAGTTAGAGTTAGAAGAGAAGATTGATACCACTCTCATCTGTGTCAGATTAATAAGGCTACAGCCAGTTAGTTTAATGTAGCTTAGCAACAAAACTGGAAACAGGGAGAAACAGCTAGCCTTTTCAAAAGAATAGGGTTTTATATATAAAACTATAAAACTCACTACTTATTAACTTATATCTTGTAGTAACTTCCTGGCCTTAACACTCCAGGAAGCTATATAGCACTTGTCTTGTCATAGAGACCACTTAAAGTTCTTAACAACACAAGCCAGCATTCACCCTTACATTCATACACTGCTCATCAGGTGCGACAAACATTCCCACGCACACAGTATCTTGCCCAAGGACACTTGGACATATAGACTGCAAGGACCAGGGGTCGGAAATTGTCGTTTCTACATTTCATTTTTTCTACAGATGAAACAAATGAGCTCCCAGCAATAAAGCAAATAAGCATATTACCAACATTTCAAACTATTCCTATAATATGAATGATATTTAGGTTAACAATGATTTCTTTATGCAAAATCTGTAGGTTATCGGCATGTGTACCTGGAGGGGATGGCGGCGTCATCCATCTTTGTTCATGTCGCTATCAATGATATGACAGGAAAGGTTAGCTTCTCTAAATACAGTCAAATCTAATTTCCGTTTCATCTGACAACTACATCTTAAAACCTTTGGTGTCCTTTGTGAAACAGATCAAACCCACAAATGCGGTACAAGCGGCCAGAAAACACATCCAAAAAGCAGCTCAGAAGCATATGAAGGGTCCTCAAAGACAGCCTTCTCTAGACTTCTCTGTCCAGTCCTCGGAAGATGGACGCGCTCTCTTCTTACGCAGGGATCTAGATACCATTTCTCTGGACAGCAGGAATGGAGAACTGTTTCCTCTGGTACAAGGCCCCGCAGCCAAGGCTGCCATCCTCAAAGGGGCCATGAGTGAGCCATTGAGACGACCTCACAGAGTTAAAATGTATGAACCATCAGAGACAAGGAGAGGGATCTTCAGCCGGATGTCTTCCACTGACTCCCACCACATTGGGGCTGCTCCCTGTGCAAAAGAGGACAGCTTTGACCTTGAGACCTCACCCCAGGCTTCTTGTCATGATGGTCCTGCTCCTGGTAGCCAAAATCTAATACAAGAAGAGTTGGAGAACGAAGCTGATGAGTCACCAGAGTCAAACTGTCCCGAGCAGGAGACAGTTCAGATGTTTGAACCAAAGCATCCTGAACAATCAGAGGAATTACAAAAAGAACCAGAGCCAGGCAAGGTCATTGCTATTGAACCTGAGAAACTAACAGAAACTCAAAAACAGCCAGATTCACTCTCTCAGCCTCTGCCTCTGCCTCAGCCTCGGCCTCGCCCCGTGCCACAGAATCTGGTCCAGCCTGAAGAAAAATCTTCTCCGCTTATCCCTCCACCGTCCCCTACAAGGGTGAGACGGACTTTAGAGGCTCCAGCCACACCCCGACAGTCCACCCCATTACGAACAAAGGCCCGCTCACGTAGTTGCCCTCGAAAATCGACTACTTCTCCTCAGACACCCATGGTGAACCGCAAGCCTTCAGTCCACTGGCAGACGCAGCATGAACAAAACTACAACAACTACAGTAGCCAGGTGAGGCCCATCCCCAACGGCCTCTGTCTGTCTGACAGCACATCCAGCGACAATGACGGCAGCACTGACAGCCTGGAGTTTGTACCCTCCTGTGTGCTCGCTGGGGCAGAGCAACGTGAGGGCACTCTGCAGAGGGAGATGAAGGCCCTTTTTGACCAGAGGATGAGAGAGATCCGCTGTAAATCGCCGATTTTTCTAAATGGTGAGTCATAGATTATGTGTGATTCACATTTGCAAAAAGGTATTTAAAAAGAACTGCCGATATAAAACTTAAATGGCTGTATTAATTCATGGCTTTTGTTTTTTCTCTTTTAGATTAGACCACAGTTTAGATTTGACGGACGACTCCAAAGACAACAAGATCCTTCAGAAGACAAAGAAAAAGAGTAACAACACAACCACAAAAAGGACTGGTTTTCTGTCTAGATTAATAGGAAGACACCATGCAGAATTACACAGTTAGACAGTTTTTATTGTTTTAGGCCTGCTGTAATGTTTACAATTAACACAGTTTTTATGCATGAAATAGTTTTTGAAAATAAATCGTTAAAATGATGTGATGCCATTGCCAACTGTACAAAATAGCATGATTCAAAATCAAGTAACAGTAAACTAAGTATATGAGCACTATTTGTTAGTCAAACCGTAAACACTGATCATTTTACAATTTTCTTTTTATAATATCTAAACTGTGTTTGCTTTTTCATTGAATTTGTAGCATTCGTACTTGATCAATAAATTGATTATTTTAATAAAATGTGAGTTTTTTTATTTTTACTGAATATGTTTCTGATGTATCTCTACAAGTAAGAAAGTTCATAATCTACAATTAAGTTAATGTTTCTGTCAAATATTAGAGAAAATTCTCAGCTATGAAACCAAAAACAAATTAAATGTTAACATTTTTAGACTTATTAAATGACATGTTAGTAAGATGTTTCTATACTTTTTCTTTATTTATGTCTACATTTTCTTGAGGTTTGTTTGCATTGCTGGCCCTCAAGCGTAGACTCAGTTCTTCAGTCAGCACTGTGCAGCAGGATTTCTGTGGGAAAGACAAATCAATTAATTAATATATTGTTGAATTGAAGAATAGTAAATGTGGTTTTGTGGATGAGTCTGCTTGTGTCCTCTGCATTTTGTTCTACAGCTTAAGTGAAAATTGGTAAATACTTTAAACTGTAACAGAATATGTTGTCTTTATATGGTTGAGCAAACATTGCAGACCTTCAGGCTAATGAGACAGTTAAAACCTCTACTGGATAAACACAAATACACACTGTGGAGCAAAAAAAATGTCTGTGGTTTAGTTTCTGAAAAGTTAACACTTTTGAGATGGATTGTATTTTTTCCGCCTGGCGTGATGTGATTTGTGAATGCACTTGCACACACCCTCTGCTCAGCTGCAATTCCGCGGCTCTTGGAGGTGAGCTCGAGGACAGCCAGCAGTGCTCCCAGCCCCAGGCCCAGGGAAAGAACCAGAAACATCCCCTTGAGGCTGTGCGGCTGCACAGCTGAAGACTTTGCCTTGTCTGCAATGCAGCTGCTGGCCCACCACTTGCTTCGCAGGTAAGCCAGCTCCCCGGCCTCGCTCAGCTGTAGGATGGCCACGCTGAGGTTCTTTATGATGGGTGAGCCTTGAGTAAATTGAAAGGTTTATTGTTAATTATATTATTTTAGTTCTTAATTTTTTTAACTATCCTTTTAAAATGAGTTTTCAAAATGAATAACCTCACCAAGAGTGGCAGCAATGCTGTATCCCCTCATTCCAACGACTTCATGTGCTCTGACCAGCTCACAATGACGTGCTTCTGCCAAGTCCAAAGAAACGGACTCTCCAATAAAGGCAAAGTTTCCCTCTTTTGTACGCCGGAGCCCTTCGTCCATAGATGACACAAAACTCTTAGTTCTCTCCATGTGTTCATAGATTCTGCGGTACACCGGATTGTTTGAATTCTGCATGAAGGAAAAACAGAATTAGAGAAACAGCAGTGAGACGAGGGGTCCATAAATGGCCCGATGTCTGTTGCCTACCTTGAAGAAGGCCAGGGTGGAGGAGCCAGCCAAACAGCCGTACTCAATCGTGTCCTGATTGGCCAAGTCCTCAAACCCTTTCACTGTCAGGTGAGTGGACTCAGGGGTCTTAGAGGAGCTGAGGTTGGAGAAATAACAAGCCAGGAGGACGATGGTAAATAACCACCAGCTGCAGCAGATGACACGTCCTGAAAGAGCTTTTGGGTGAGGGCCAGCACCTGACAACACAAAAAATGTAAAAAGAAAAATGTCTCAAGCAAAGGGGGAGAGAATTTCCAGAACAGAAACAAATTGTTTCATTATTTATCACCAGTCTCTGTTTGGTGGCATACAAAGTGTCTGGTTTTTACCTTGTAGAGTCAGAGCTCCAGCTGTGTACCACAGGCTGTGGAGGAGGCTGAATCTGTTCTTCTCACTTTGAGGCTGACTCCACTCACATGGGCTGAGTCTGCATTTGCATAGAAATATTACATATTAATGTGACCGCACTCAGAGGGATTTCACTGCCAGCAGAAATGTGAAACTATCCACAGACAAGATATTCAAATCCACAGCACATCAATAAACACCAACAAATAAATCATTGTTATCACTTTTTTTAATACATTATACTTGCATCACCAACCTGGCAACTACAAAGATGCAGGCAGCGGTCCCCAGGTAGGCGATGAGTATGCCGACCCAGGTCTCAGCTGTAAAGGGAGACAGGAAATCAAAGAGCCCCGTTCCTTCTGAGATGTCCTTCCTCAGCAGGATGCTGATTCCTGTCTGCATGAACGGTTTGGTCATCCCCACAGCTTTCTCCCGAGCTGCAGTGAGAGTCAGCGGGGCAATAGCGAGGTCGGCCTCCTGTAGGGAACGCATTAAATACTTGATGTACATTTATAGAAACTCCTCAAGGAATATTAGAGATTCTAATTGCACCGAAGAATCCTGCTTATAATGTTCACACCACACATTCACTGATTTTGAACGTATTCGTTGTGAGTCACAGACACCAGCTGGGTAATTCAAACTCCTGCAGAGTGGTTGGCTGCCCTTTGACCTTTCCAAATGTCAGTTTTCATGCACTCACCCCTCTCACCACTTCTCCAATCATGCCATTCCAGTTCCCGTTCTCATCCTGTCTGCCGTATGAAGCATCCTTCACCAGCTGCACTTTGTACTTGAAACCCAGTTTCTTGGCTACTTCAGACAGCAGGTCCATACAAAAGCCTTCCAGTTGTGTGCCTTTGGACATTGCATATGGCTCTTGCTAAAAGAAAATATGTCAAAAGACAATCAGTGAAATGTGTTTTATCTTGAATTGTAAATGTACCTTTATTCGAGGCTTGAAAGAAACAAAGTAAGTACCTTTATTGTTGTGATTCTCATCTCTGATTGCACTGATGTTGAGGGGAAAAGTAGGGGAACAGGTTAGTACGATAACTTTCAGACACATGCACCTTTCATCGTGTCTATGAAAACTGGGAAGATATGAGGGCGAATAAATCAGTGGTTCTCCACCTGGGGGTCTGGACGCAAGGGGTCTTAAGATACATTTGAGGGGTCATCAGATGATTAAAGGGATAAGAAAGAGAAAAGGTTTTTCTTTTCGAAATACTGGATAATTTTACCTCTCAGGCCTTTAAAAATCATTTAAATAAAATAAAATCAAGACGAAGCAATCATCCTTTGGATGAACTACACACAGCTCTTGTCCACAGGGCCATAACCTGTGATGGGGGTCACAAGTACATACAGTATTGGTTCAATTTAAGGGGTCACATGCCAGGAAGGTTGTGAACCATTGGAATAAATAATGTCGATACATTGAAGTAACAGAGCAACTGTTTTCCGCCATGCCTGGCTCAAGAGATGGCAGTGTCTGTTGGTCGGCCCATCACTTTGGTACAGACTGAAATATCTCAACAGTTATTGGGTGGATTAGGACGACATCTGTCATTTGCGGTTCCTAGAGAATGAATCATAATGACTTTGGGGATCCTCTGACTTTTCATCTAGTGCCAGCTGGTCTTAGTTTTCACTTATCCATTGAAATATCTCAACATGTACAAGATGGATTGGCACAAAATGAACCAAGAATTTGTAGAGAAATTCATAGTTTTCAGAGGATGAATCCTACTGACTTTGGTGATCCATGACTTTTCTGACATTAGCATTTAACTCAAAGCACCGCTGTGCCTACATACTCATAAAGCAGATAGCATATATGCAGACTCTTAGTTGTTCTGCTTTGATAGGTTTCCAAATGTAATTTACTATGTAGATAATGTTAATGTTGCATCATTCTTTATGATGTGGTGTAACATTATTAAAAATGTAAAATAATAAATGAAAATAAACAAATCTTATGTCACCGACCCTTAAGCCATCCAGGTTGCCTTGGTACCCACTTTAGGAACCACTATTTGAATATAAAAGTGCCAATTTGTCTTTACATTGAAAAGTGAAAAGGACATGAGGGGGCAACAAATAATGGGGATACATTAGAGTAAGACAACAACTGATTTATTTTTGACTGAAAAGTTGTTCACAGCTAAATATGGCAGAATCAAAGACCTTTTTGAACATTGGCCATCTTCAGACTTTACTCTGACATGCAGAGATGTCTGAGATTAACTTTGGGGCCGCATGTATTGACCTTCTAGTCACAACTGGTTTCCGGTATCCTAGAGATCTGGCCACTCTCCTCTTCTACTTGAAAACGGTTTGAACACCACAATCTATTTAGAGCAGTGTTTTAATTCAAAGAGTCACAATGCCGTGGCACTGTGAGATGGGAGGGAAGTCAAAGAGTATCAAAAGCCCCGATTCAGGCCAAGGCCTTGGGGATCCATCACCACAGGGTGATCCTGACAACCATCAGATCCTCCTTTTCAAAAGATGACACGTATACAAGCTTTTTGGCCACTCTGAAACACAAGGCCTTTGTTTGCTCCACAGAGTTAATTTATTATCGTTCTTTGTGAGAGTGTCAACTGGCTCGCTTCCCTGTCTGTTTTTCTGCAAGAGTTGGACAGGATGTGGCGCTAAACTTACTACTGATCCGAGCTGACTATTTATGTATTTATGTCTCGTCAAGCATGAGAAATTTCTAACAAATCCAGCAGTGAAAACATGAGGAATTTGGCAGAGCACAAAAGCAAACTGTCACCACATTGAATAACAAATGCAGTGACCGGGTCAAACTTTGAAATATCGGTGTAAAGGGACAAAACTACATTTTTCTAATGTTGTCAATCAGACCAACTTATATATCTAATGCACACAGTCACTTTCAAAATGCTTCAAGGTTACAATTTGATCAGTGTTATCTAACAAACATGGTGAAATTATACAGTGTGTCAGTATTATTTCTGCAGGTACAAACCAAGTCATAAAAACAATAGTTCCTTACCTGCAGTGCACACTCCCATGTCCAGGAAAAACCCAACAGACAATACAAAGAAGCCAAACGGCATCCTTATTCTACTGATTTGCATCCTAAAAGTTATAAAAAAGAAAATAAGTGGTTGGTTGTGCATCAGATGAATCAAATGGATGAATTTAAATACATGTATATTAAATGATAGTAATGCAAAGATGTGAATCAAATCAACACATTAAATAGTGCCACCGACAATAACTGAGTAGAGTGTATGATGGAGTTCAGTACCTGACAAGTGTCCAAGATGTGGCTTCTGGATCAGACTTCAAACAGACCCCAGTGATCTCGACCGTGATGCAGCTTGAAGTGAAGCTTTTCAGATTTAAATGTGTTAAGAAGACAGCCAGCAAAGTTTTTGTGGGTGGAGAAAGTGGATACATTTTGAAGGGGTGGGAAGAAGCAGCATGAGGTATGAACAAATGTGGGTGTTTATCATAAAAAAGACTTTGAATAATATCTTGATAATATGAAAGAATATCTTGCATCGCAGGTTTCATGATGTTAAGGTTTTATGTTTAAAAAGAATACATATTTGAAGTTCCTGAAGCTGAAAGCAGCTGCCATGCACCGTATATTAAACTTACAGAGAGCTTTACATAACGTTTATTTAGTGAAAAAGAAAAAACAAAAGAAAAAAAGAAGTCATTCTTTAGGCAGAATCAGAATCATTGCTACTTAAATAAATTACATATACAGGAATAACTGATTGAGATTAAAGGTACAGATATGAATGTTACCATTCCTGTGGAGGTGTTTGTGCGAGTTCAGTATAAGAAGGTTAACAAGTGTGTGCTGCATTCTCGGCTCTGTATTAACATTTTAAAAGGAAAAAAAATCATATCACAGAATTGACTGAAAGGTTAAACATTTGTTGAGGCCCTGAGGATTTATTAAAATGTTGCCAAACGAAGAGAGAAAAAACATATTGAGGGAACACATTCATGCAGAGAACCAAACATAAAACATATTTGTGATCTAGCTGGAAGATGGCCTTGGACAGATGTTAGAGGCTCAGTAAAATGTTGAATAAGTAATAATCTTTTATCGTGGAATGGGCACAGATAAAAACTACCAATCTGTTTAAAGCTAGAAGGGAGTCAGGACTTGTTTCTTCCATGTACGGTAGCTCCAAAATCAATGTTTCCAACAGTCCGTTTTGTCAGACTGGATCCGTCTTATCCACATGACAAATATGCGTTTAACCCTCTGAGACCTGTGAGATTGCCGACAGCCCCGGTCAACTTTAGTGTTTTTACCAACCATATTATGCTAGCTTTGTAAGTTTGGCCAAATTTTTACGATGGAAAAACTGGCACGGCTGTATTCATAGGGGTCCCTTGACCTCTAACCTCAATATATCTGAATGAAAACAGATTCTATGGATACCCACAAGTCTCCCCTTTACAGCCATGCCAACCTTATGAGAATCTCATGCAGATAAGGGCACAAATCATGCTGCTTTTTGAATGCAGTATACTGCAAATGTATTATTTTCGTCCCATTCTAAAAATGTTGTACTTTAATATTTCTGCATGCTGGGGTCCCTAAACAGTGTTAGAATTGCATACATTGGGTATGACTGGAAAGCTGAGACTCTAGTAGATCCAAGGAGCCCTATTGTATTGATGTGTGTTGATGTTAGTCCCCACAGCAGCCATTTCATTGTAGTGAGACCATTTTTTGAAGCTTGACCTTGCTGTATAAAATGAGCTGTTGTGAGCTCTAAGATAATCACAGTCTCGTGAGACTTTACAAACACAACCTAGAGACTAATGGCTTTCAGAGGATGTAAATTGACAATAAGGGTGTTTCTGAGCAGCTTCCAGAACAGAAGTGCACGCCATCCGATCGCCAAAAAATGCAGTTCTTGTAGAAATCTCCAAATGTCAAAAGTTTTTGATTCCAAATCACAGCATACGTTTTTCTACTGTGTTCATTGAGATCTTGGTGTATTAATGTGTTATTTTGAAGGGATTTTTGACCATTTTAATTCATTCTTGAGTGATGAAATAACTTTGGCACCAAATCTGTGTGGCATGAACACAAATATTTCTGCAACAACTTATAAGACATAATAGAGCATGGTAGCATTGATCATTTACTTCGATCATAATGTTCTGAGCCCTTAAACACTCTAAACTTTCAAATTTGAATAGGCGCCTAACCAAAACACAATGTTTATTAGAGATTTATGACTTGAGAAAAACTTGACACACAGTGCTGAGCTCAGCTTTCATATGATGTACACCCCTTCTATGTGGCATATACGGTTGACCTGCAATCTCCCCCAAAAGACAACCTGTCACCCATAAAAAAGACAAAAATGGGTCATTGTGGGTCTCTATGGGTTCATTATTTAATTTTCTAATGAAAACAAAATAGCAAGCGTACCAGAAGGCACACTAACAAGCTTGTTCAGTCCATTTTCATTTGTATTTTACCATTAACATTTGAATTAATAGGCTTAATGGTTGCAGGTAAAAAAAATATATAATTTTAGAGAGTGAGAGCTGAAGTATAAAAGTATAATATAAATAAAACAATTTAGTAATTCACTAATTATTTTGTTAGAGATTATAAATGTTGTTACAATTAAGTTACAATGGAAACCTGTGCTTATCTAAAAATCTTTTACTGATATAAATCAATTTGAACGTCTATGCAACAGGAATTATTCCTCTGGCGAGGTAGCAGACTGATAGTCACTGCGAGTTCATCAGCGATTGTTTACCTCCTGTGGTGAAACTAGTGATCTAAACAACTGAGTCAGCTCATCAGTTTGAGCAACATCCTGCAGATTTTAAAGGGAGTAATAATACAGAACTAAATTCAACAAAAGCCTGCTGGCATGGTGGAATTATACTATCTCAGCATTGGCAAGATGAAGTAAGTGCATCTACCACTGCCAGTGGATGAACTTAATTAAATTAAAATCATTGTTGGCTTTGATAGGCCTCACATTCATAACATTAGTCAAACCGATACCAATGGAACCAGAAGGTCAGAAAAAAAGCTACACTTATTCAAATGGAGTAACTTTTGTTAACTCTGCTGATGGAAGTACAAAGAATTTGTGTGAATGATACAGTATATGTAATGCTAGGTCACACACAGGATTTTTGAAATACTAAGTTAATGATTCCACATTATATTTATTCATTTAACTTTTTAGTTGTATTTTATCTCCTTACATTATGTTCTAAATGCTGTTTCAAAGAAGTCTTCACACTTAAAGCAATATACATCAATAATTTTGAATTCATTATTGTTTCATTATGTTATTATTAAATCTTCCTTAAGATTTTTTTTATAATTTGTTTTTATTACAATGTATAGGCCTACTCTCATTTAGGTCATTAAAGTATCAAAATTCCTAGAAACAATACTTAGGACATGACCTCAGTGTCCATGATGTAATGTAAAGAAAAATCATACCAAGTCAATTATATATGTCAAGTAAGCTCATAAATGTGGCTTTGGTTTTCAAAGGCTCTCTTTGCACCCACATGCAATGACAAACCAACAGAGACACAAAGATAACAGGTCAAGCAGGAGACAAACAAAGAGACAAACCAAGAAAAAGATAAGAAAAAAAACATAAAACAGAATATATATTTGTACATATGGTAAAAAAGCATAACTAGGTAGTCTTTTTGACTTGAACACTTTTCAGTCGTCATTCTGGGCAGGGTGAGGACACTGAGGTCATGCCCTCTGTATTTTTTCTGGGAATTTTGGAAGCCTCGACAACTATTAGGCAAGCAAAATGTAAATAAATGAGGACTCAGCATTTCCCCACCAGACATTTATTCCTGGCATTCTGAATGAGGCTTTGAAACTGAATGTTTGATTAAAGACTCGACTCAAGGTCCTCTTACTAGCTTTCAGCAGTATCACACAGTGTTCATCAGCAGACACAATTTGCACAGTTGTCATGGAGATGGTTGTGTTGCTATGTAAGATAGCTAGCATAGTTTTTAGGAATTGTCATCTGTGTTGGATTAAAAGTTCATTCTTTTGTTGAAAAACCCAGAAAGGCTATTAGGCTCTTGAGTGGATCTTGAGTTAGGACAGTCCTAACTTGGACAACATGGACGTGATTTAAAGCTTCTTCACCTTTGCAAATAAAAGTTTGACAAGACAATCAGAACTCAAGGTCCACTTAGCTTTTTTGGAGGTTTCCATGAACTTAATTTATGAACTTTCAAGCTTAGATTCCAGGTCAACAGATCCATCTCCATGACAACTGGGGAAACTCCATCTGCTATTGAAGACCATGTGATACAGGTTGAAAGCTCTCAAAAACACAAGTAAGGGGACTTTTGGTTTGGATTGTTTTATTAAACTATTTACAAAGGAAATAATTAACTTTGACATAATTTACAGGCACTATGATTAAACAATGAACTGAATAAATAACATTAATTCTGAATGGTAGCTACTCATCTATTTCTAAAATCCTATATATTGCCCTCACATTTTTTGAACATAAATGTCTCAGCAGGATTGCAAACCCAAATACAACACATAAAATAAGCTAATTTGTCCATTGGCATTTGATCATTATTGTCTTTTATTGGTTATTAAATTAGGATATTGGATTGTTTGAATTATAATGTTTCCCTAGAGACAGCAGGTGTATAACAGGTACAATATGGGGTCTATGGAATATGAAGATGAGGCCATAAGGCGCGCAATATATGCCTCGTTGTTTTTCTCATCGCTTCTTTCTGTTAGGAGCTCCACATCGACTTCGATGCAATCGGTATTTCACGTTGACCAATCAAAAAACGATGCGCGTTGCGCGCGAGGTGAAGCGGCAACCTACAATTGGCTGAGGTGTTTTTTTCCAAAGGGGCGTATTTTTCAAGCCATCTTGACTGAATATTTAGCCTCATCCAAGGAACATTAATTTGATATCTTCGGGATTTTGCTACCCTTAAGTTGGGAACAAGCACCATTTGAAAGGTTTAAACCATAACTATGAAACTGGGTCGAGTTTGTGTGTTTGACCGAAGTCACAGCGGAGAACTGAAGTGCTGAAGATGACGCTGTCGCTCCTGAATTACCGGCTAGCTAAGCTAACGGCTAGCATGTCCGCCTTGGTTGTAGTCTGTCACTAGCTGACATTTAGCTAGGTGCAGTTATTCTGTTTGGCACTCGCACTGCAGAGGACGATTTTACAAGGTAAACCCCTCTTGATATGTTCAGCTTTTTCAGCGTTGCTTAGGAAACCTGCCGTTTTGTTACACGACTTCTTGTGTGTCCTGTCCGACCGAGTAACGTTATCACATCAGCGAGAGAGAGACAGTCTTTTTTGCAGGGGTCTGGAGTACAAAGCAGCAGCCGAAACGTTGCATATTTGCGGTATCGTGATCTAATGTATACATGCAAGTAATTTGTGCATTTAGGCACGGTGCATACAGTGCGTCTGCTTTCTGGTTGCTGTTGGCATGTATAATTGGGCTGCTAATCAACTTGCAATCCAAATGTTGTCTCTGCTGTTGTGCGCTTAAAATGGCTGACAGATGTTAGATACTCGGGTTGGTATTTAGCGCGCTTCAACCAAACTATGCACGGCAACAAGGAAAAAAATAGAGGATACTGGCATTTGATTGGGCTGAGGGAAATGTGGGAATGTTACAGACTCCTGATTGGACCAATGGAGAGACTACTGAGGTGCAGACATGCAAGCAGTACAATTTACTGTAGTTGTGTTTGTGCAGCAAGAGTACTTGAGGTGACATGCTGTGTTTGTATTACAATAGCACCAGAGTTGACCCCTTTTACCTAGTAACTGTTGTGTCAAGGATTGGAAAAAGAAACACAACTTACTGTAAATGCAAAATAAGAGGGTATTCTTTAGCAGAAGAATGTGGAGTATGATTAATCTGGATAACACAAAGTTCATGATAGGCACACTGATATAATATAAAACAAGCTCTGAGGGCAGAATATAACAACATTTTGTAACCAATTTATTAATTAATGGATAAAAGCAATATTTTATAATTGATCGTTTATAACATTTTAACCTTTGGGATTTGTTATCAAGAAAATATCATTTGAACAACAATGGATAAATTAAAGCAATGAACAGCCTTGGTGTGATAATAGGGAGGGTTGCCTGAATTAACATACACACTATGAGAGACACAGTCCTACAGTTGGCCATCTGGGATAGCTGGATGTACTAGACTTCATATTCACCAGTCCATTAGTAGGTAAATGGTGATATCCATGAAATTGTCATGGCATTATATTTGTTTAAATTTAAATAGCACAGTAATGCTACCAAGCATTGAACATTGATGCTCATTTATAATTCAACATTGCGGTTTTTACTTGTTGTGGGATAATAACCTGGAAATAGTTATTTCCCAGTAAAATCAGACTCAAGAATATGGTTACATGGTATAGAGTACAAACACAATAATGACAAAACAACAGCTACTATGAACCTTGATAGATAATTACACAAAGTAGAAAGTGTTGACTAACATTGCATTAAATGTTTTTTTTAGGGAGCTGGTGTAAACTTCCATGCGGAAGGTGAGAAGGTGGGAATGTGAGACAGTTGTTAGCGGACTCAACATGGGTAGGGGCCGAGGCAGAGGGAGAGGAAGGGGCAGGGGATCGTCGGGCCAGCTGCGCCCCCCCTCGCCCTACAGACTGCAGCTCTCTCCATCCAGGGAGACTTTGACGTACGCGCAGGCACAGAAAATAGTGGAAGTAGACCTAGAAGGAAGGCTCCATCGGATTAACATCACGGATCCTCTGCCAGTTATTACCGAGGACGAGATGATGGCCCAGGACATTGCCGAGTGCAACAGCAACAAGGAGAACAGTGAACAAACGCAGAGTAAAACCAGATCGTGGAGGAAACCCTCAAACAGTAAAAGCAGGAGGAGTGGTAAAAATACGTCTCACCAGAACCAGCGGTCCGGCTCCCAGCAGCACACAGGACCTACTAATTCCCTCCAGCAGCCGTCCCAAATCCCTCTGCCCGAGCCCATCTTTCGTGTGCTGAGTTCAGTTTGCCCCTCGGAGGCAGATCCTCTCCCAACAGCCTACTATCGTTACATAGAAAAGTCAATGGAGGAACAGGACAGTGTGGCTGAGTACGACATGGACGAGGAGGACCTGGCCTGGCTGGAGATGGTTAATCAAAAGAGGGTGTGTGACGGCCATGCCTCAGTATCTGCAGACACTTTTGAGCTGCTGATTGACCGCCTGGAGAGGGAATCAATCCTGGAGTCCCGCAGCCAGGCTCTGTCACAGAGCGCCGTTGACGAGGACGCTTTCTGCTGCGTCTGCCTGGATGACGAATGTCTGAACAGTAATGTCATCCTGTTCTGCGACATCTGTAATCTGGCCGTCCACCAGGAGTGTTACGGTGTGCCCTACGTACCAGAGGGTCAGTGGCTGTGCCGCTGCTGCTTGCAGTCCCCCTCCCGTCCTGTAGACTGTGTGCTCTGTCCCAACCGAGGAGGTGCCTTCAAACAGACAAGTGATGGACGTTGGGCCCATGTTGTCTGTGCCATATGGATCCCGGAGGTGTGCTTTGCCAACACAGTGTTTTTGGAGCCTGTTGAGGGGGTCAAGAACATCCCTCCTGCTCGCTGGAAGCTCACCTGCTACCTGTGTAAGCAGAAAGGCAGAGGAGCATCCATTCAGTGCCACAAAGCCAACTGTTACAGGGCCTTTCATGTTACCTGCGCCCAGAAGGCCGGCCTGTTTATGAAGATAGACCCGGTCCGGGAGACGGGTGTCAATGGTACCACCTTCTCTGTGAAGAAGACTGCTTTCTGTGAGCATCATTCTCCGGTGGGGTCTCGGCGGGACGGGTCTGGAGACGAGTCAGTTGAAGGGAGACTGGTGGGGGGCAGGGGTAATAGGGGTCAAAGGTCCTACACTCAAAGCCCCCCACCACCACCACCAAACAAGAAAGCTACCAAGGGCCAAAAGAAGAAGAATACAAAGGGTTCTGGTCGGTCGACACGTCGCTCAACTGTGCCTGTGCTGCTCGTGCCTCAGATCCCCTCTCACAGGTGTGCAGACTTTGAATACATACTGTCAAAATGTACATACCCAGCATGCCGTATTAACTTACTGTAGTGTCTGCTGCATATTATCATTATCAGAATATTATCAGTATTCCACAGGAAACACTCTTAATATAAGTAGGTTTTGATCCAGTGCATCAAGAGAGAGTATTTTGCAGATGTATTGATACTTTAAATGACTCAACCATAAGATGATAAGTTAGTGTTGTTATTATGACCACCAGTACTGCCACACAGGTTTTAATGTATAACTGCGTCTTCTCCACAGGCTGAACAAGATCTGCACAGGAGTTGAAGTCCAGAGGAAGAATCAGTTCATGCAGAGGCTTCATAACTACTGGTTACTAAAACGACAGTCACGAAATGGGATGCCTTTAATACGCCGACTTCATTCCCATTTACAGGCCCACAGGACTGCAGAGCAGGTGAGGAGAGAGATGATTTACTGAATTTGGCGACACGATACGCATCATGATACAGGGGTTACGATTCAATATATTTGAATGTGCCATATTTTTAGCAAGACGATATATTGCGATTTAAAAAAAAAAAAAAAAAAATGTATCTAATTTTTTTTACTTAGTTAATATATCTGTGTGGTAAAACCAGCACATGTACATTTAGAGTCATTACAGTCACAGGACAGAGTCAGCCAAGTCACTATAATCTAACCACTTCACACCATGTTTGTATCTCACACACTGAAATCCAAACATAAGCCTGGACATCACACTTGCAATGGCTGATTTAAATAGATGGCGGGCTTCCACACAACCCTTCACAGCTCTGCCATCTTTGCTGTGGACCTTTTGACTGCTGCAGAGGGCGACGGCGTGTAAAAAGTTATGGATATTTATTTTAATCTATTTCCCATTAATTTATGATGGGATGCCTTAAGCTGTTTTAAAAAGGTGTGTACTACTATGTAATGCAGTTAAAAAAAATATTTACAATTAGATTTATCCACAGAGGTTGGGATTGTAAAATACATCTTTATGACAACATATTTTTACAGTAATGTCCTACGGTAGAATTTTATAAAAAATAATAATTTGGTTACATAAATAGATTAATTCATTTTCGTACATTTTTTAATTGATTAGAAATGTTTCATCCATCTATTTTTTTACTGAAATCTCCATTACACAGCTTTGGCTTTTTGGACATGTGACATGATCATTATGATTTTCTTTCTTGCTGGAAACCTTGGGGACTAATATATAAACCTCCTTCCCAGAGCCAGAATATCTCCTCGCTGCTTACCAACACAGACCTGGAGGAAACACTGATTGTGACGGATTTTAAAGCTGAAACATAAGTCTGTGTGTTCCCTATGTGTTCAGAGGGAGCCCGATGAGAAGCTTTGTGCTGCAAGAGAGGAGCTGCGATACTGGCAGAAGTTGAGGCAAGACCTGGAAAGAGCCAGGCTTTTGGTGGAACTCATCCGCAAGAGAGAGAGGCTAAAGAGAGAACAGGTGCGTAAAAGAGGAAGTGCTAGATAAGATACATATTATTTGGGGTATTTTTTTAGTCCTGTCTGAATTGTCATTCATAAGCATATCTATTAGAGCTGAAATAATTACTCAAGTAATCAGGAGATAGTGAGAAAATGAATCTGCAACCATTTTGATAGATTAACTGTTAAAGCAATTTTAAAAGCAAAGTTGCCCAAAATCCAGCTTCTCAATTGTGAATATTTTGCTAATTTCTTGTCATCAACTATTGATATCTCAATATATTTGGAATGTGGACTGCTCATCGGACAAAACAAGCACTTTATATACCTTGGGCTCTGGAAAATTTTGATTGCCATTTAAATGTTTTTGACATTTCATAAACGATTAATCATTTAAGAGAAAATAATCATCATTGAGATCATTAGATGCAGCCTTAATGTCTGCTCTATTCAGCGTTTGTTATTCACGTGAACCCTGTAGTAACCTTGTGACTACGCTCCTCTCTCCTCTGTGTTTACGTCATCACCCCCCCAGATGAAAATTCAGCAGGCTGCTCTTGAGTTGAAGTTGACCCCTGCGTTGGTGCTTCTGCGATCCACCTTGGACCAACTGCAGGAGAAGGACACAGCAAAAATCTTCTCTCAGCCTGTCAATCTATCAGAGGTTGGTGCAGTTAGAAAACAATCTGCTCAAATACACACTTTACATCAAGTAGCATATTTGCTTTGGCTTTGACTCGGCTAACAGTCTTATTTTCATGATTTACTGAGGTCCCAGATTACATGGAGTTTATTTCCCAACCCATGGACTTCTCCACCATGTGTACCAAACTGGAGGGACATGCCTACTGCTCCATCGCGGACCTAGAGAAGGACTTTAACCTCATGATCTCCAACTGCCTCAAGTACAACTCCAAGGACACCATGTTTCACAAGACAGCCTTACAACTCCGGGAGGTGGGTGGAGCCGTTCTCCGTCACGCCCACAGGCAGTCTCAGAGCATCGGCCTGGACCCCAGCACTGGCATGCATCTCCCAGAGTCTCCGAACAAACATGGCTTCTACAACTGTACGTGGGATGACGGTGAGTTGAGAGTGTGAACTGTGAGCCACGTCTTGGCGATAATAACCCTCATGCCTCATCTGTTCATTTGCCTTTTTGTCTTCTTATACTCTCTACAGTCGACTCTCTCTTGGACCCAGACAACAGGCTGCACTTAACCACAGACGAGCAGCTCAAGGCCTTACTGGACAAACTGGACATGGTGGCATCCATGCGCACTAGCGGGGGACGAACCAAACGCATCAGACTGCTGCGGCGAGAGATCAACACTCTCAGACAGAAGATGACCCAGCAGCAGCAAAACTCTCAACCTGTGAATGGTAATGACAAAGTAAAGGAGGAGGAAGAGGAGGAGGAGGAAGAAGAGGAGGAGAAGAAAAAGAAAAAGAAGACAAATGGTAAAAATGGACCTTTGAAAGCAGTGTCAAACTCTGGGACAGGTAAAACTATATATATTTTTTTTTATATATTTCATGCCATTTGGCCATTGCTAATATAATTGAAGCAGTAATGACACTTTTAATACCCTGTTTTTGTATTTATAGAGCTGCAACTAACAAATATTTTCATTAGTGATTAATCAAAGTCCAATGTGATGTCTTGTGTTGTCCGAGCAGCAGTCCAAAACCTAAACATATTCATTTTGCAGTGATAGAAAAGTAGCAAATCTTCAAACCGAAGCTGCAACCAGTGAATGTTTGGAGATTTCACTTGTACACTTATGGGATTAAATGACTAATCGTCTCAGCTGTATTTATGATTAAATAAAATTCTCTTTTTGATCCAGATGATTCTCCACCTGTGCTAGAACTCACCTGTCCAGTATCATCGCCGCTGCCAGGAGATGCTCCTCTCGAACCTCCCGTCCTGGGAATCGTACCTGGAGGGCGACGGTCTCCCGGACGCTCCTACAAGCGCCAGAGGTCATCCCGCAGTGGAAGCAAAAGCCAAGGGGAAGATGAGGCTGAAGTTGGTGAAACACCGTCTTCACAAACGGAGGCTGTACACGAGGTCACTCCGCTGGGAACACCCCCGACTCTGCCTTTGGTTGGAGTAGGTCGCCGTACGTCTGTTCTCTTTAAAAAAGCTAAAAATGGGGTGCGACTGGTAAAAAACAAGTCCCCACCGCAACAGAACGGGAAAACATCTGAGGGGAAAACCAACGGGTTGGACACCACCCCTGCTAGCCCAAATTCACCCAGCGTGACCAACATCATCACCTTACCTCCCACTCCAAACGCTTCCCCTACACCTCCCTCTCCTTCCTCACACCACCTGAGGTCCAGAGGCCCCAGCTCAGAAAGTGAAGCAGACAAACTCCCTACCCCACCCAGAGAAGAAGGTCAGGACAACATAAATCACTAAATCAGAGTGAGAGATTCTAGAAAGTCCATATTTGTCACTATTTCATTTGTGTTTTCACAAGGCCTGACAAATGGAAAGCACACCTCTGCAGATCACGATGATGACGACCAAAAACTAAAGTGAGTATGGAGTCACAGAGGCAATGGGCCTCACGCAAGAACCACTCAGCTCTGTTCTTAAGTGGCATGTACAAGCATTTTTAAGGGTCCTCTAATACACTTCTGACACTGCTAAACTTATCTTAATGTCTGCTGATTTTTCAACAGCAGGAGTTTAAGCTCTGCGGTGGTGAAATTATTTTTTGGTAACATTTTTGTGAATGAAACTTCCACACGGAGCGAAACAGGTAGCCTTATGTGGAAACTTTTAGGGCCGCCGATTATGCTAACCCCTCGAATCTCACGAACGCACACCTCGTCATGAACAGGTGGCATTCATCAGGCGGAAACCAGCTGTTTATGACAAGTTTGGTTTTGGTGAATCAAACTTGAACACTTGTACAAGCAAGCCTCAAAGAAAAAAGTACAAAGTTTAGCATCGGAATATGAAAATGTCTTTGACATTCTTAGCCATTGAATTGTAGCCATAGTCTCATCATAAATTAACTTAAAAGTCTCCCACTCTTGCACTTCTCTCCTCTTGTTTACAGCTGTAGTGTCTCCCCGCCCAAACGAAGTCGTGGTAAACCTGCATTGGCAAAAGTTCCTAGCAGTGAGAATGGAGACATCTGTGGGTCTGGTGTGTATGATGAGATGGCAATCAAAATACAGTGAAATGCCTCAGTTTTTATGTGTTTATTGGATTCTGCACCCAAAAACTTTTTTAAGAGCACTACAATTTCATAAAATTTTCAGTTTGGGCTCAAGAGGTCCTGGATACAAATTAATTGAATGTATCGGAATATCCTGTTCACAGGACAGTCTACACTTCTGTCTTCAGATAGTGAGACCGAGCTCGGACCTCTGGACCTAGTTTGGGCCAAATGCAGAGGATATCCATCATACCCAGCAATGGTGAGGTTTATAGTGTGCTTCGTGTCAGAGCTGACATAAAGAAAAAGGCCTCATTGCATCCCATGGCAGGGCGTGATAATTCAATCAACTTTAACTGACATCATTTTTTGTTGCAGATCGTTGACCCAGACATGCCCCAGGAAGGGCTTCTTCACAACGGCATCCCCATCCCAGTGCCTCCCGTGGAGGTGCTCAAACTGGGCGAATGGAGAGAAACGGAAGAAGGCGAAAAGCTCTTCTTGGTGCTTTTCTTTGACACCAAAAGAACTTGGTAAGATTCAGACAGGCAGGCTAAACCTCATGCTGAAAATGTTTAAACCATCCGGAGCTGTCTTAGTCGTTTTTGAAAATTGTCCCTCTTGGTTTTCAGGCAATGGCTCCCTCGGAACAAACTACTGCAGATGGGCATGGACGACACTGTAGACAAACTGCGCTTAATGGAAGGCAAGAAACCCAGCGTTCGCAAATCTGTGCACACTGCATACGACCGGGCCATGGTACATTTAAACCACGTGAGAGGAAACGTAAACTTTACTCCCTCGAATTTTATATAACATTTTAGGTTCAAGATTTTATCATCTTAAACAGGCTGTCTGGATATATGTATAGATGCTTCATCCATGCTCTTAACAAAAAAAAAAAAGTGGCAAAGTTAAACAAAGGGTTACATTTCCAACAGTTGTTGGTATTTGAAGGTTTTCTGGCTAGAACTGTTGCTCTGATTCCTGATAATATGGAGAGAAAAAGTGCTTGAAGACATTTTCCTAGATGAATTTGTTCATTTATTCCTGTAATTTTTGTAAAAGATTTTACAACCACTGTTGCTATGTGTTCATATAAAAAATTTATTTTAGGCCAAAGTGAGTCAAGACTTAGCTGAGAAAAGTGTAAATATTAAATTGTCAAAAGGGATAGTCTTGATTCAAAACATATTTAGATTGTATTTGCCATTGAAATGTCACTGTGTTTAATGGAGTGTAAAAGTCCCACTTATTGTTCACGTCATATTTGGACTCCACAGAAGTTTGGCTACGACAGCTATGGAAGATAATTAAAATTGTGCCATCAAAAAATTATTTTTCTAATTCTGAGTGGTATGTATAGAAATAAATGTAAAAGGCTCCAAACTTAAAACCATTCCTTCAGATCTGCCCTCCAGTGAAACATGCAGCCTTTTAGTAACCATTGATATTAAACAGATCATAAACACTTCAAACCTGCTCAAGCTGGCATTTACATTAAGTTTAAAGCTAAACCTGCAGTGCAGCATAACTACATTTAACTCGTATGATAGGTTTTCTTTTTCAGTGCGTTAACATTTTATCCAACACTTCAGAGAATTGCTCAGTAGATGCAGCAGGATAGGTATCGAAGAACAATTTGAAAAACTGATACTGGCTGCCAATGTGATCATTCTTTAACTTGTAGTCCAGCTATGACGTGTTGTAGGTGGGACTTTACAGGTCTTTACTTATTTTTCCATATTGTGAAACTGTGTTATGATACTAGAATGTTGGAGTACCCGGTGCAGCTACTTGGTTAGTGAGATGTGAAGCCACTACAAAAAGGTGAAGCTGGTTATTTTGTGGTCATGACAAAGTCTACTGCGATCACTCACTGAAAAACTTGCAATTTCTTTGCAAATCTGGCTGACTTGAAAAGCACAATCAGTCCGTTTTTAAAAAACACTTATAGGATTGGTGACTCCTGGAGCCATATATATGTGGCAAAACCGTGTGTGTGTGTGTGTGTGTGTGTGTGTGTGTGTGTGTGTGTGTGTG
>CALSBV010011423.1:10553496-10590923 GCA_943590825.1 Bovichtus diacanthus
TGTGTGTGTGTGTGTGTGTGTGTGTGTGTGTGTGTGTGTGTGTGTGTTATATACATATATGAATACAACCTCAGTGTAGTAAAGGTGCATGTGTATAGTTTTGTAAATATGTAAATGTATGTTTATATTGGCTTACATGAAGTAATTTAAGGAATGCAAAAATCAAATTTAGATTTTAATTTATAATTTGTGGCAATCGAGAGTGTTATTTAAAAAGAAAAATATTGAAAAGATTTATGTATGACGCTAAGTAGCTCTTTGTAATAGTGATGGTATTCACCAACATGTCAGAATATATTCTCTAGAAGTGAGGTGGCACAAGACCTGAGCTCTATAGGCAGCAGCGACCGCACTAGTCTACAAGAGACGTTTTTTTTCTTGGGTGGCACAGGAGATTTTTGATCTTGTCATTTGAATTGTACTGAAAGATCTATAATCTGCCTGAGACAATATTTTCTCACACAAGAATAAATGCTGTTTGAAACAACTGCGCGTGTATGTCGTCTATTAACGTTTCACCTGCCCAACCTGTACGTAGTAATGTCCGCGTTCCCTCCTTTTAGGTCAAAGTATCATTGAAGCGGCTCTCACTGTACCATGTCAGGGGCTGGCTACACATTTCTAAGAAAACGAGGTAATCTGCAAACTAAATATATTATTATACAATAGCTCAGAAGAATTTATTGATGCAACTTTTCGTGCTGCGTCTAAAAAGGTCCTTACCTGACAAGATCTCGAGGATCGAGTTTGAGCGTTTGTTACTAGACGGTTTACGTCACCTGCCCGGCCCATTGCAAACATGACTGAAAGTTATCGTTAGATCCTGAATATGTTGGGAGTTATAGTGACGGAGTTACTGAAAAAATAAAGCAATATTTACCAAGTCTCCACAATGTATTAGTCACACGCCACAGCTTGTACTCTAAATATTGTCTTATCATTTGTCAAATCTGGGATTTACACTTTGTTAAAGTGAAATAATAAAAAGTCAGTTTTGAGTAACACTGACCAAATGCATTAGTTTTGGCTAAATTCTTTAAACGTCCCAGGTGATGTTGACATGACAATGAGTGTCAATTAAATGTTGGTAAGCTTTATTTTATGGGTCCCTTAATTCCTACTAATGTTCTTGGATGTTGCCTGGAAGTAATTATGTACTAATTATAGTATAGTTTGTTGAAAAAAGTAAATATTCATTCATTATTCATTTAGTATTGGAAACTTTATTCTATTTGTTGAACTTGCTATGCACGGACTAAAAGACTCAAGGTTACACAAGCAATTACCTGGAAGTCTACCAACTGTCTGTATTTTAAAGTGTGTCTAGATATACAGGTAGACAATAACCGTGATATTTAAAAATGGAACTATCATTAATACATATTATGATAATATCATGAAAATAATTTGGTGCGTCTTCCGTTTCTTTCTATCTTCTCTTTGTCTCCCTCCCCCAACAACCAACTGAGTGGAATTCATTTGCCAAGAAAGAGACAAAATGCACAATTTCTTCAAATTTTCTATAATATCGCGATAATATCTTCATCATAAATTCTTTTGGCCACGAAAATCATGTAGTGAAAATCTGGTATCGTGACAGCCCTAGTACCAAATTAACTAATCCAACAAACTCACAAAAAATGATTACAGAAATATCAAGCATAACTTACTGTAATGCATTTTCAGGTAGATCATAAATTAAGCTTATTCACAACATCTCTACCTAATCAAGACAAGTGTAGATTTGTGCAACCTGGGATTTATTTCATAATACTATAGACATACTCTTTAAGACTTGAATTGACGAAAAATTCCTCAAAAGGACAAGGATGAGGCTATTGTTTATAGACCATCTTTACAAAACTATTATCCAAAAAAGATAGAGTCGCCTGAAGTCACTACACTAAGTGTCGACTGATAATCATTGCGTGAGCTCAGTGGCATCTTCTTAGCTTAACTAGATGACAATGAAAACACTAACCAGGACAATGATGATCATGTAAAAGTAACAGGCTGAATCTCCTACTTGTTTTCCTCACTAAATGTAACATGAATGAAACCTGATCATTTTCATTTGAATGGAAACATCAGTGGGCTATCAAACAACGCCAAGTTTTCAAGTTATGTCACAGGGACGTGCAGTCAAATCCACGAGAGGGCAATTTGCCTGTGACCCTGTCTGTATGACACATGGCGGCCCATCCCTGTTCTGGCACTTCCAGTTCTTGTTATTCCGGTTTATGTTGAGCCCAAACACACGACACACATTCATTTCTTGCATCTCCTGTTTTGTAACATTGGGATGCTATTGTTTCATGAAAATCAATGCCTAAGAACTAGTCTGAGACAGGTAGTTTAAGTTCATTTCACTCCTCATCCTAACTTACAGCGATGAATAGTTATAGCATATGAATGATGGGTCATCTGTGTGATACATTCACTGTCCGTGAGGGAATTTTCTGTCTTGTTGCAGTAATAAAACAATATAAAAACATTTAAATATCAATGCAATTATTTTTCTACCACAGTTCAATTTAAAACGTACTAATGCCGTTTTGCCCTGACTGTTTCTGATCGAAAGCAGTGATGCCATGTCATGCTTTCTTGTTAAGGTAAAGAAATAATACTATAATTCCTTCTTAAATAGTGTAAAACGTTTGTAGTGTTTGATTCCTGTAGTCAGTGTCTGTCAAGTCCAAGAACTTTCAAAAGAGGGTTCAAAAATATCTTGGAACCAGTGTACAAACTATTGTTGAATGAGGCGGAGCACTAAGAGAGTCCTATAGAAGAGATAAGAAGCCGTTATCTGTGGAGTCTTGCTGGTCAGATTTCCCACCTCGAGAGCTCTTGCTGGGGTTCGGGGTGGTTGAATACTTTGGGGGGTATCTGATGAAGAGACGGTCCTCCTCCTTTTTGATCCACCTTAGAAGCTTGGTGATAGCAGTAATAGCACAGGCCTTTGTCACCAGAGGGCTGAAGCAGGTGTACAGCTCAAATTTACTTGTGACCTACAGCAGAGGAAAAATGGACATTTTAGGAAACTGAAACAATCAATCACTGTCCGCATGATTATAAGAAGAGTTTGACATTTTGGGAAATATTCCTCTGCACTTTCTTGTTGAGTTAGATGAGAAGATCTGTTCATTCAATATGAAGCTAAAGCCAGCAGCTATCTAAGCTCAGCATAAAGACTGGCAACAGCTAGCCTGGTTGTCTAAAAGTTTTTTTTTGTTTTTTTTTTTAAATCCACATACCACCACCCTATAAACTCACCAATTAACAGCTTATGTATGAGGGATTTGCAATATGGATTGTTTTTCAGCCCATACTGTATGTATATAGCGACAGTGACACGCGGTGCTACATACCCAGGCTAGCAGGGTTTCCCGCTCAGCGACGTGGTAGATGAGCTTGAGGGGTCGTGAGGTGCTGTGGATGCGGCTGTGCATATAGCGATAAAGGTCCAGCAGTCTCATTTTCTCCTCTTCACTGCTGTACGGTGCCTCCATCTCTGGGCTACATGCAGCAACAAATCGTAGAGTAACGGTTACAGACAGAGAAGTTTACACAGAGTTTACACATACACACAGTTACAGTGATATACAAAAACACAAGGGCTCATTTTTCCATCATTAAAACTATGGATTTGGAAAAAGAATGTGCACAGCCCAACTAAACAGTCCTTTAGCTCTTTGTAGCATTATTCAAAACAGTGCCATGTAAATCAAATTATTTCTATTATTTAAAGTGTAGAGACGTGATTATTTGTATGATTTCACTTTCATTTTCAAGGTTTCGATTGGCTGCTGGTGTTTGTAATTAAAACACAAAATGCTTTCAGTTCAGCTCATTAAGAGATAAGTGGAGGTAATTGGCAGGATTAGTGGAATACAATTTGAATCTTTTACAATTTCACTTTCTCTGTGCCCTTGTAACTGGAAGCTCAATAAAAAAACAAACTTGTATTCTGAACAGGACACTTTAATTTGTAAACACCAACCACACTAAGCTGTTTTTTTTTACTGAAGAGGAAACAGGGTTTCATGGAAATGGGATATCACAGACAAACTAAACAAACTAAAAGACACTATTCATCAAGACAAATATCACTGCCTACCCTGTCGACATGCAGTGCAATTTGTGTTATAATAGTTTACAAAAAGCACAAAATTACTGACTTTTTTTTTCTTCTCCATATTTTAAACATAAGGCACCAGTTTAGGCTCATATATGTCCCTACTGTAGTTACATAGATAATGACAAACACACACACACACACACACCTGGTGAACTGAGTGAGCTGACGGTAGTTGTCTGGCACATCAAAGGGCTTGTACATGAAGTGTCTGAGGTCTGAGACGCCCACCTGGCTCACGCTGTACGACTGGACTTTGTCAATGAGGCAGAGGGAGTTCTGAGCCATCATGGCCTCCTCTATCTTCCTCTTGCACTCAGCTACAGCGTAGAAAGCCTCCTTGTCTGTCGAGAGCAGCAGCAAGCATACAGTGCATTCTGGAGGGTCCAGGTAAGAAATGTATGCATAAAAGTAACAGTCAGGATTAAAGAGGGGGAGGCAGATGGGAGTCCAGATCTCCCCAGCCTGAAAGGCGGAGGAGGCTCCGATAAGGTTGAGCAGGAGGTGGACGTCAGCGGGCTCCAGCCTGGTGTCCTCGATGACCGTCTTTTCTTGGACGATGGTGAGCAGCTGGTTCTTGGCAATGAGGATGGAGAAAACCAGATTTGGGGTGATCGCTTTCTGCAAGATCTGGCTGAGAGCGTCCCTGAGAGAGGAAGCTAAGGGCAAGCAATGCACTGCTGCTAGCAGGAAGCTGGGGTCAGAGTCCACCAGGTTGAGAAGACCGTCCAGGATCTTCTCTGAGCCAGCCAGCAGTCTCCTCAGGTCGTAGTTTTTCTTGTGTTCAAAGATGCGGGATATGCTGGCCTGGGTGAGCATGCTGATGATCTGATAGTACACGTAAAGGAGCTCTCCGCGCAGCTGCTGCTCAGTCTGACGGCTGCTCGAGACACACACCAGCACGAGGGGCCCTTTCTGTAAGAACACCACGGTGTGCCCGTCTGATGGACAGAAGAAAAGACGTCAGCAAACATGAAGGATATTACTGGAAGTAACAGTGAATGTCTACTAACATAAAAGTTGTGTAGGCGGGGTTGTACGTCGCTCATTTACTGGACTAGCTTTAGTATAACAGGAAGTGTGTATTTTAGCCAGTTGTCAGAATATTCCCTGTTAATACCCAATGTGAATATTTTCTGTACAATGATGTTTTTTGTGCTTCGAGTAATGCCGTACTCCACTATCTCCACACACACCTCTACGACATGCAGGCTAACTACAACAAGAAACATGACGGAAATAAGTCCTGTAAATTTCTTGTGTTCTACTTGATGTTCTTTTAACTGTATTGATGTTGCAACCATGCAGGCGTCTTAATTTTTTTTATGAATTGTCAAATGACCAAAACAAAAAATACTATACTATATACTATACTATACTATACTATACTAACAATACTAAATGATCGACAGCGCTGCACTCAAAGATAGTGGACATGTTAAGGTCTTGAATAGGAGTGTAAATGTAACTCGCATTTCGAAAGTAAAATGTTGCTCTAAATACGAAGTGAATGTAAAACAATTGTGTAAATGCATTAACCTCTCCTTGTTCATAATTTCTCTTAATGGTGCAGGACTTTTTGTCATTTGGTAATAATTAACTTGCCCTGTATGGCAAGCCACAGCCACATTAACTGGCCTTCTCCTAGTATCCACAACCCTCTGTGAAATTTCTCCACTTGCTCTCATTTATGCAAATAGAAAATTGCATTTACAATAATGTTGCAAAACTTATGTGGGGGAAAAAAAATCCAAAATATCACACCAATGCTCTCACCTGAATAGACTGAGCGGATGATATTATCTCCACTTTGAACAAAGGAAACCAGCGCCATCATGACTCCCATTGTAGATGAAAGAGCCTCTTCACTGCCATATCGGGAATAGATGGGTTTGCCTGCTTCACTCAGAACAAAAACATGCTTCCTGTGCTGCCGCCAGCTGTCAGCTGTCACATCCTCATCACGATGAGACATAAAAGCAGGAGTTTCCTGGGTGCCTGCCTCCAACAAAGGAGAAGACCTTCCCTTCACGCCTATTCCTTGCTCCTCCAGCTTGGCCTTGGCCAGCATTGTAACAACAAACTCCCCGGAGTCACTCTGGTCATTGTCAGTGGCAGCATCCTCAGTTCCTATGTCAGACGGCTGCGTGGACACATTGTTCGGACATTCAGAGTTTTCTGCATCCTCAGTCTCTAGCTTTGTTACCTGGTTAGAATGGGGCTCTGCATCCAGACTCTCCTCCTCTGCTGTAACATCAGATAGTGAATCTGTGGGCTCCTCTTTGTTAACAGTGATACTGTCGTTTCTCTCCACCGGATCGGGAAACATGTGATTCCCCAAGAGGGAGAGAGAAGTCGCCAAAGCGTCAGCTAAAAATGAAAAGAACAATTAAATGATGTTATGAATGATAAAGATTAAGACATGTGGGCTGAACATGTGAACTGAAAGCCTTAAATGAAAGATTAAATAATTTACCAGGTGGGTTGCTCTCACAATCTGCTCTCTGCGGATCACAAATCTTTACTCCCTGTGCCTCTCCTTCTTGATGATTGTCTCTCTCCATGATACCATCCCAGTCACTGGAGATTAAAAATCAAAAAACATATTACAACCAAACAATTCCGAATAAAAAGCTTTATAACTAATGTATTCAGTGGTTGTAGCTGAACCATGGATGCATCCCAATCTCTTATGAATAGGAGCACTCATACTGGACCAGTGGTCAGGTCACATGATTACAGAGGAAAAACTGGTTACAACTTCAAGATACCAAACAGACTGGCATTTAACACTGCACACACATTCCAGCAGCCTGGCTAATGTTACACTGCATTAAAACGGCAGTCGGTTGGACAGAGAGAGTAATTGTTATTTGACCGCCAGAACTGAAAAAAGTCAACGTTTGTATAATAAAAGCTTAAATGACTTATAACTTAATTAGCTTGTCTGCTAACTGGCCCACAGTTAAGAAAGCTTACTTTTGACTGTTAACTCTACTGTACTGTACTGTACTTTACTGTACTTTACTGACTGTAAATGCTGCTGGCTGCAGTTGCATGGCTAACATTACCTGCTAGCAAGCGACACTCTCAGATCAATTTCATGGCCTCGGCTTAACAGTAAACATGCAAGCAATCGTGGTCAGCTAAAATGAGACAGATAAAGACAAAGAATGAAACTTACGATTGTGTACCGTCGAAACGTTCAATTGAATATCGAATTCGCTACATCAACTTTCATCATCAGCCCGGCTGCAAACAAGCTGTCAAGAATGAGAAGCAGAAAACAAATTTTCCTCTTACAACATCCGGAATCTCTGATGACAAGCTACACTGACCAATCAGGCTCCTCTGTGGCGGTGGTTAGCCCCGCCCACTCATGGTACGTTCTAGATGCACTGCGTACATACACAGTAACGTACATTCTAGCTGGGTAAGCTAAATATACAAAGTGTTTACGGATGTATTAGTGAGTTGTTCTCACCCTCACTAGTAAACATTAAAGAAGTGCCGCTTTCTATGATAAAAGTATAAAACTTGCTATTTCAACGAAGACATTTTGATATGTAACGTTAACTAGCCAGGATTAGCCAGCCATTAGTGGTCTCAGCGCTCAGTACGAGTCTGTGTGGAGGTCTCATAGTGTTCCCTACAAAAAATTAGGGAGATAAACAAACTCGTTATTTTTTACATGCTATCCAGCAGCGGGTATGACCTTCACCCACATTTTCGTCGTCTGACGGATGTCCCCTGTATGTCCGCATCGATTGAATGTTTACCCGGGAGGACATTAACGATTATTAAATCCAATATGTCGAGACTTAAATCGCCTACTGCCCGAGCCTGCTGTAGCTAGCGTGACGTTGTTGGATTTAAACGTTAGATTTGCCCCGGCCAAGCGTGTAATCATTCCTGGCAGACAGTAGACGTCTGCAGGGTCTCTGCAGAAGACCCAACCAGCCGCTGGACGACAGATCAAAAGTAACGTTAAGGTTTTCTCCTATGGTTTGCGTAGGGAACGCTATGGTAGTGCTGAGCTCACAAAAACTGCTAAATTAGCTACTGTGTTGTGCTGATATTAGCATCCAGTTTCAGTTGCAAAATATACTAAATAGTGGGAAGTATTGTAGTCGCATACATATTTAAGTATAGCAATAATTAATTGTGTAGTTTAGCAAATGGTAAAGAAGCTAACCATTTTTTTTGAATGTTGTTTTTTTACGCTACGCTACGTAACCTACGTCGTGTACGATTCTTCAATCATCGCCACTCGCAGTAGAGATGGCGACCAGGATGTCAAACGCTCCCGTTACCTAGCCAAAGCGATGCTTTTAAAACTACCCATCGGATGAAGAGTTCACCCTGTTGATTTCACACAAGCTGAATAACGGGACACTATGGAGGAACCGTGGGATTTTGAGTTTCTGTCCCGCATCGCTGACAGCTGCTTGTCGTTTCTATCCGAATTTGTTGACGACTGGCTCGCCAACGATATGAGAGTCTCCATATTCAAAATCTTACTCGGCTGGTTAATTTTTAGTCTTATCGCAATTCACTTTGCGTGGAAAGTTTACGGGAATACAGTCAACGATATGTATTATCGACAAGGTGAGTTTTCTTCGAGCTAATCTGTATCGCTTGCTTGCTACCGGTCGACACGTTGTCTTCATCTCTGTGTTGATGTTTAGGCACTGGACAGAATGGAGGCACACCTGATACAGCACCTCACCTGAGTGGATGGTAGGTGTCCGAGCACCCATGTCGCTACACACAGGTAGATTATCCTCCTCACACTGTCTGGTGCTCGAAAGCTTCAGCTTGTGATGGGCCACACCATTAGTGCAACGTCTAGTTTCAGGATCTTTACTCGCATTGCCACGGGTGTTTTTTTGGACATGGCATCTAGTTGAAAAGGTGAATGAATGCACTGTAACTGAAGCTTTAAACATGTATTGTCAACATATCTCTTATGGTGGTGGAGCAAAACGTTTTAAATAGCGTTATAGATGTTTTATCATACTTAATTTCATACTTTTTTTTTAATGGTTTTTTTTAGTAATGGCATTCTGTTATTCTTGCAGGGAAGGCAAGGGAGGAGACACCCCAAAGACTCATCGAGATTAACACGACAATGGTGTTGGACTTTATCCAAGTGAGAGCTGGACTCCTGTGATGAGACATTGAATGCACCCTCAAATTTTGGTGACATCCCAGTGCATTCAAGATGCATGCACCCTCTGGCAACTGCCTGGAGAAACTTCTGCTGTGCATACAGTCACACTGATCTCCACTATATCAACTACATAGTGCTGTGAGATATTTATTTTGGCTTGTCAACATTGGTCATTGAGCAAAACCTTACTCTGAGTAAATACTTAAATTGATCTGTTTTGACTTAATGGTCAACTTTTATTCAAGAGATTTCACTACAAATGTATTGATGTGTTTGTGTGTAAACTAAGGGGTGCTTTAAGAACACTGATGATGGCAGACATGCATTTTTTCAGGAACAATGGACAGTATTGTTTCTCATAACCTGTAAGGAGTTATTGTGTGGGCTTCATGGGAGATACAGAGTGCCTGATTAGAGTATTTACCACCCTTTGAATTTTTCACGTGTCATTATTTTTTCAACATTGACTCACAGCAAACTCCTGTGCCAAAGTGAAAACAAATCTCTACAAATAGATCAAAAATAATTGTAGAATTATCTAAGCTCATTCACACTGTTTAGGACACATCTTAAGTGCACAATTTTAATGAAAAAAAGTCACCTGTGTGCAACCGAGGTGTGACGGATGATTTTACAACGTGTATCTGAAAGCACCATCAGCTGGTTAATCAATTTATTAGCAAAAACTAAATCATGAAGACAAATGAACATTGTTAAGAAATTTGAAACAAAGTAAATATTAGGGAAAGGATACAAATAATGATCCAAGGCACTGAATATTAATGAGGGTGGCACCATGGTGCAGTTGGCATTGTCACTGTGTTGTTGAGGAGGGAGACACTGTACATGCATCTTTTGCCCTGATGCTTCACACATTGTAGTTTAACATCTGAAGGGGGAAAAAATGTGCACGAGATCTGGGCCGTGCCACAAATCACCAGTAAGCCACCATGAAGGAATGCTTCTGTACAGCAGGCCCCAGTGGCTTCTGATGGGAGAGGGTAAAATGAATCTTGCAAGATGAAGGAAAATTCTGAAGGAAAAGCTGCTGCATTTAGGAAAAAAACATCCAAAAATGGCTTGAAAACAGCAACGTTAATGTCCTGTAGTGGTCATTTCAGTGTCCACACCAGGAACTGGTAAGAAGAAATGCAATATTCAGACTTGCATAGTTGAAACCAACCTATCCATTATTGGTAGATTCTAAGATGTAAATTCTGCCAAAGGTGCCTCTTTACTTGAGGATAAATACATTTTATATATTTGTGCTCAATTTATTTCATTTTTTCTGGTATGTGTAAAAAAGTGTAGTTATATCCACTGAGATTTAATGTATGATAATAAAACACGAGAAATTCATAGGGGGGTTGAATACTTTCTATGTGCATTGTATGAGCCATTTTATAATCTGCTATTATAACTGACACATAATATTGTTATAATGGTTAGGACAGCACAATGTTCTGCAGTGTGTATTTACAGAAATGTTTAATGATGAACATAGTCCTTTTCAAAGGAACTAAACAACAAAATCATCAGCATATTTTAGATACCTTGGAGATAATACGACTGCAAGTTTTGTGCAAATGCTTGATTGATATTAAATGTGTTGTGTTTGAAAATACTGATGTCAGAGACGCTCCTCTAATTGCTAGAGCTGATTTATAAAAATAAAATAAAAAGATTTTGCAGTGATATAAAATGCAATAACGATAACCAGCAAGTCCACTATTTCCACTTGTGAAGTTATTATTAATTATAAGACTTTTGTTCCCAGCTGAAGCCATGAAGCTAATAACAAACATGTCTGTGTAGTCAAAAAAAGAGGAACTACAATGCCAAGTCAGATAATCTGATAAAGAACTTTATTCATCCAGAGATCATTACATTTTGTTTGCTTTATCTTATGTTAATGGGAATTGGTGGAATAAGCAGCATGTGCACATCCATCACATTGGTGCAGGTTAGGCCAGGTACCAGTAAGCGCTGCCCAGCAGAAAGACGTGAAAAAAAAGTGTAAGAATCATTGTTGATAAGGAAGTTGTCGATGTCCAGCCCCTGTGCTTGCGCCTCTTCATACAATCCCCCATCAGTGATGGCCCCTGCCGCCTCAGTGGGTCCATCCTGACCATCAGTTCCACCACTCAGGAAGACCGGACCTTTAGGCGGGAGCTTCTGGCCTCTCATCTCCAGTGCCACTCGCAGAGCCAGCTCCTGGTTTCGACCACCTCGGCCCTTGCCTGTCAGCTCCACAGTGGGCTCACCTCCAGCTAACAGACACGTGGAACCCCATCCTTCTGTACGCCCTTCACCCAGGACTTGCATGGTACGGCAGAGGTCCCAGCTCTCCACACCTACTTCAGGCCCCAGCCTCAGCAGCTCAGCAGCAATCTCTGGAGAAGGTTCCTCCAGAGAACAGGCAAAGTGGGCCAGGAGGCCGTATAGTCTGGAGACTGACCTTACATCCCCACACACTCCTGGTGCCAGCACGACAGGGCGGAAACCTAACTCCAGAGCACGACGACCTGCCCACTTGAGGGCAACGCTGTTGGAGCCAATCACAGAGTTGAGAACATTCCCTGATGAACTGGATTCATCTGTTTTCTCCTTCCACCTGGGACTTGGCCTCCCAAGGACGTCCTTTACTGAGGCTGGCAGAGAGTTCAACAGCTTGTAACGTTCAAGGACTGACAAAACTTCTTCATGCCACACCTCACTCCGCACCGTTGGGCCGCTGGCTATCAAGTCCAGAGGGTCCCCAATCACGTCGGACAATATTAGTGAAACCACCTGTGAAGAAGGATTAGAGGAGTGATATCGAAAGTAAAATTCTGGATTGAGTTATACAAAAAAAAAAAAACCTGATTAAAGAAAGATATGTTACCTGGGCAGGGTGAGCATAATGCGCAAGCCCGCCGCCCTTTAAGAAAGACAGGGCGCGTCGCACAGTGTTGAGCTCTTGAATAGTGGCACCAGCGCCTGCAAGTTTGCGAGTAACATCGTGTTTCTCTTGCAACGAGATTGGTGGGATGGGTGCAGGTAATAGCGCAGAGCCTCCACCTAGAAACAATTTCACCACTTTGCATTAGAGATTTACATTTCAAGGTAAGATCTGGTAAAGAAAAAGCCATGAGAAGATGTATTTGTTTTTTTACCTGAAATCAGTACAAGTAGCAGGTCTTTCTCCGTCAGTTCACTGGCTAACTGCTTGATCTCTTCAGCGGCCTGCTGGGCATCAGCATCAGGCAAGTTGTGTTTAGCTCCCTCCATTACTCTGATGCGACTGTTTTCTTTTAACAAGAGGTGGCTGTGATGGAAGTGAGAAATGTTATTATGCCGCTTAATTTCATTTTTTGTGTAATACTTGTTGTTTACGTCCTATTGTTTGTTGCTTACTCTTTTCCATGCTGCTGTAATGTCTGCTGAATCCCATGTGGTACGCTTATTACTCCTTTGACTAAATGATCGCCCAAAATCCTCTCTGCCTCGGCAGCCATACCCAGCACAGCTTTTCCAAAGCCCACCAAATGCAGGTTGTGTTTGAGTGTAAATGTGTGACCGTTGATAATGACCAAGTCCTCCTTGCGCTCTATGCTCTGCCGGACCACCGTGTCTGGCTGCACAGCTCCCACTGCAGCTTCAAACACCAAGCGTGCCCGTGAGTCCATTGACATTTTGCACAACGTAGGTTTTCTCCTGCCCACGTGGGCCAGAAACGGCTGAGCCCGAAACAGGGAAAGAACACGGGCCATGGACAGTTCACTGGGTCTGAGCAGAAATTGGGATTAAAAAGTAAATAGTTTATAAAGACAGTTTCCACCCAAAAAATTATTTTGAAAAGACCACATATATAGGATATTACAATGTGTAGAGAGGAAAAGGTCAAATATGATATTGAAGGCCACTTTTACCTCAAGTAAATGTTGAAAACCAGAAGGTTAACTGTAAGGTTGTACACACCAACACAATTCAACAGCAAAGTAATACATTGAATAGTGAGTCTCAAGGCCAAAAGCAATTGCCTGTGGCCTTCTATACTTAAATTATTATATCAAAATGAGCTGTAGAGTGCTTTCACTGATTGGTAGCTCTGTTAAAATCTTACCTGTGGTTAAATCTAAAGACTTCAGGAGTAGTGTGTGGTGCTGTTGGAGCCCTATTCTACTCACATACATGAATCATTTGCCCATGTGTTGTCAGCTTACTTTTAAAGGCTAAAAAGAAAATGTTCAGACCATTGTCTGCCTTTTGTCACTAAATCAACCAAAACTTTACATAGTTAAAGGCTGTTAACGCCCTAAGCCAGTTACACATTTCCCGGAAAACTGTGCTTTCCAAAGACTCATGACACGGCCTACCTGGGAAGGTTGTAAATGGGATATAAAGCCTGTGGATTCCTGTGAAAGCCTGTTATGTGCACTCCAGCTCAGCAGTCAGGCAGTGTAGCAGAAATCTGACCAGAGATTGACTGGAGCTGTGTACCATGTGTATAATGATTGACTTGAATGGACCACGGGACACATCAAACCACTGATCACTCTGCTGTGCATTTGTCTCTGTAGATAATTTCTTTCTCCTCAGGACTGGCTGAACAAGTAGTCTCTCAACGACTTTGGGGCCATTAAATGCTAGTTCAAAGTCGACACGACCTAAGATTAGTTTACACTGAATTCATGCTCACGGTGGTCGCAAGCCTTGTTTTCTCTGAGTTGTGAAGAGACCTGCATGTGTGCTCTGTTTGAAAACCAAACATGGCAGTTAGGCATGTAAGCTCATGAAGAGCCTTATTCTCACTTGTATAAATGGCAGGTAAACTATAAATGTGTCTTTTTCATATGTTTTTTGTGCTTATTCAGTTAAGAAAAGTGTGAAAGCTCGTCATAATTTGGAACATATTATTTAAAGGACGAAGAATGGAAACTTTTTTGTAAATTATATCAACAGATCTTAACAGAAGAAATATTGTAGCACACTGGGTGTGGATGATAAATTGATCAACCATCAGCGACTTTACCCTTTATGTAAAAAAGATTAATGAATCATTTATTGGTGCACAGGGCAGTACACAAAACAGGTGTGACATTTCTTCAATTATTTTTTATTTATTCTTATTTTTATTTATTTATTTTTGTTTGTTTTGCTATGTTTGGTTCTGTCTCGTTTTGTTGTTTAGTTTTGTCTCGTCTTTTCTGTATTTCCGTTCTTGTCTATTCCTATGTATTGAAGTATTGTAGTGTTATATCACTACCTGTATGTCACAGCGCCATATCGTTTGTACTGTGTCGTCTATCCCTTTAACATCTCCGGTTGTATGAGGCCATTGTAGGCAATGTTGCAAATAAATGAACAGGACTGCTTTATAGCAATGTTGGATTTTCATATGACATTGAAGTACTTTGATTTGGCAGATATAAGTTGAGTCAAAGACAGTTATCCCCTTATTTTACCTTCCTCAATGAATATGCCAGAAAATGTTTTATGTCAAGATATAAAATATTTTTTGTCATACAAATTCACATATACCGTGATAAAGGATTGTATCCATATCACCTACGCTCACAGCCACAATTGGTAAAATTCAATATGAACATATTTGAAACATTTGCTTGCTATGTATAAGATGAAATAACATGAAATAACATAAAAACTATAAAATAATGTTTCACTACATGCCTTAATGTGTAGGTCATTATGGGGCATGACAACTTGCCCCCAATTTTTCATCCCACAAAATATCTACACATTTTAAATGACGATCAGGCAGGGCATTAACACAGACAGACTATTCATGAAATAGCCGTTAACACTGTGTCAAGAACGCACGTATATGTCTTTTAACATAACAAATCGTTACCATAACACTTGTTACATGAGTTTATTATTCAGAGAATAGCTTGCTCTTCTCTTTCTGCTTCACCTGTAGGCTCATATGCGTAGGTGAGGATTTTACACTAAATTATGGGATCCATCAGATTCTGTGACTTAAATAGGAATTTCAGTTGTTTTATGTTTTACCATACTTTGTCAGATACTTTACAATGGTAGGTGTTACCAAAACAATGTGCACCATAGTATTTAGTCACATAATTTGATGGGCCACTAATTCCACAAATCACAGATATTAAATGTTGACAATTACTGACCCTATCTGAATACTATGGTACCACAATGTTTGGTAACAGCTATCAAAATAAATGCAGTTAAGTATGATTTATAAAAATAAAAAAAAATAATAGTAATTAAAAACAAAACATTTACAGAAGCAGTGTAGCACGAACATCTTACTCAGGCCACAGCATTTAATATATGTGATTTGTGTAATTAGCGACCAATCAAATTCGTGAGCAAATACTATTGTCCGTTGGGACGTTCCATGAGCACGAATGTCTACGTTACCATGGTCACGGTGGATGCATTGGAACAACCTTTAACATATCCATGTCCGCACACTTTACATTTTACAGAAACACACGGGCTGCTTAAAGTTGTTTCCTACCTCAGACTTTCCTTTTTGTGAGGACAGAGAAACTGAGTTTTTCTTCTTCACTTCTCCTGCGTCCATTTTGCTGCCGAGAGCAAGACCTAGAAGGTGACAGAAGAGTGACCAGGCCGTAGTCTCTTTATATAGCCTGCAGGCTATGAGGCCGACAAATGTGTCAGAAAGTGCTGGACCAGCAGCTGCTCACACTGTTTCAGGCAGACAAATGATAGGAAATAGAGCGATACATTGTCCAGATGGTTGCGGGTGATATAAGAGTAAAATATAACATGTGTAAATAATGTTATCCTCAATTGCTTCTGTGCACAGGTTATTTTTGTTAAATACCTGCTGTTTCAGTGGCTCCCTTCTTGGATCGTGACTCTGGGACGCAACTATCGCGATAACTGTAATATAGCACAGGTTCCGAGGTATGCGCGTGTCCGGTGATGCGCGTCCCCGACGTGTCGGCGGAGGGCGGTGCTTCTTTTCCCTCCCTCCTCACTCCCGTGGATTAGAAGTATCACAGGCGGGCTTTCGTCGCTGTTTTTGAACTATACTTCTTTTTTTAAAACAGAACTGTTAGCACCATTGCCGTTCATATATATAAATCTGCATTATAATAAGTGACATCTGTAAGCCGATTCACAGTAAAACGAGGGCCTGCTTCCCCTCAGTCACTAGAGGCCACCATGAAGCTGACGGACAATGTGCTGCGGAGCTTCAGAGTTGCTAAGGTGTTTCGGGAAAACTCAGACAAAATTAATTGTTTCGACTTCAGTTCAAACGGAGAAACAATTATTTCCAGCAGCGACGACGATTCCTTAGTCTTGTACGACTGCCAAGAGGGAAAGTAAGAGCGGTTTCTGTTCATTTTGCTCTATTGTTTTTGACGTTAGCTACTTGCTATGCTAGCTAGCGAGGCCTGCTGCACTGCGATAATGCTCGGCAGCGATTGCAGGAGTAAAATATTTAAAATGTCTGTATGTGCATGCAGTTTGAAAACCTGCAACATCAGTTTCTAGTCTGTTAAGTTATTATGTGGTAAGTAGTTATGATATTTAGCCATTGTTGGAAGTAGATCGTAATCCGTTAACATTACGTGTGGTCATGTTGCATAGGCTAGTTGTGTGACGTATGTTTGAGTTGATTAAAATCCTTATTGTTGGATCAGGGCTGCTACTAACTCATCAATATCTGCTAACCTAAGTTACCAGTCATTTTGAGAAATAAGGCTAAATAGTACTGAAACGATTAGTTGATGCACAGAGAATTAATCGCCAACCATTTTGGTAATAAACTAATCTAATCAACGTAATTTTTTTTTATTGCTAAAAATGTAAATCATTTGCTGTTTCCATTTTTTCTAATGTGAACAATTGCTGCTATTCTCTTCTTTTTTTCTTTTTTTTTATACAATTGTAAATTTAATATCTCAGGGTTTTTAGTGGGCAAAACAAATAATTTGAAATTGTGATAAATCTTTTACACTCTTTTCTGACATTTTATAGACCAAACAACTAATCAATGAATAACAAATAACCAACAATGAGTTCAATTGCTAGTTGCAGCCTTACAGTAATCTGTCAGTATTTATCTGATTTTACAGGTTAAAATAACAAAGGCTCATCATTAAGTGGGCTGGCTCAAAGCAGTGTCTTAAAATGTTGACCAGCAGTCCACAAAGTCTTTCAATATTCAGAACATAAAGATTTAAAACTAGAAAAAGCAATTATCTGTGCTGTGAGGCGGTTCCTTGATGTTGTCAGTATTTTTGTGAAATGGCAAGTAATGATTATAAAAATACAACTAAATTCTATGTCTGCACGGATTAATATCAATCGGCCGTTCTCATTCTTATTCACTGTCTCCCCCCCCTCTCATATCTGATCTATGGCAGACCCAAGAGGACCCTCTACAGCAAAAAGTATGGAGTGGATCTGATCAGGTACACACATGCTGCAAACACTGTGGTCTACAGTTCCAACAAAATCGATGGTATGTTGATGCACAAATACTTTTCTTTTGTAGTGTAACAAGAATACGGTTCACGTTGTGTCCAATGTCATATTGTTGATATATTTCAGATTGAGGAATTCATCTATGTTGCAAATATGACATTGTGTGTTTTGTTTTGTTTTTTGATAATGTGATATTTGCGGTCATAAATAATGTGGAAAGTCATTAATAATGGGAATATAGCGTCAAACAAGTAGAAATATTTGGTGTGCATTTCACTTAGCTAGAGCTGTCGTATTACACCCAGAGACATGAATCATTTCACTGTAACGCAGGAGAATGTCCTAACACTTAACATTCAAAGCTTCTGTCGAGGGTTTTGAATGTCTGTCGTCATATTTTATGAGTTCATCACCTTGAATAAAATGTAAATCCACAATTTGAATAAAGTGATTCGGCAGATTAAATTTGTTAGTCTTTTTTTTTTTTTTTTATTGAATCAACTTACTTTACTGAATATAACTCATCACTGCGTGCCCGCAAATGGTTTTTTTGACCGCAGTGAAAATGTTCTTTATGAAAGGCTAAATGCCAACAATATGGATTGAAGCTGAATATTTTGTAAGATAAAAACATGTCGGGACATTTGGAAATGATTACATCTATCTTTTTTTCAATACATTTTACCCAACAACGCTCTGGACTTATTGGAAACGTTTGGATCACACGAGTCGGAAACAATCCGAAGGACACACTGCTCACTTTGGTCTGAGGTAGTTGTTTGTACAGTTTGAGGGTCTGTGATTCTGCCCCATACAGGAGCTAACTGTACAAGTGACTGCCTTGCCCACGGTTGAGTCAACTCCTCATCATCAGAGCTGCCTGTGTTCATGTTTTTATTCTTATGTTCTACGTTTGTTTCTTGCTGTTGCTGGTCATGCTTAATGTATGATGTAATCATTTTGTTATTGTGTTATTAATATTTAAGATACGATCCGGTACCTGTCTCTTCATGACAACAAATACATCCGCTACTTCCCTGGGCACAACAAAAGGTGAGGAGTGGATTTATGCAGGTTTCTCTCTACCTTGATTTGATGTAAAATGTTGAGTTGGAAATTCATCAGTTCTCATGTTTTCCTCTTTTTGTGTGTGTGTGTGTGTGTGTGTGTGTGTGTGTGTGTGTGTGTGTGTGTGTGTGTGTGTGTGTGTGTGTGTGTGTGTGTGTGTGTGTGTGTGTGTGTGTGTGTGTGTGTGTGTGTGTGTGTAACCAGAGTGACATCACTCTCCATGTCTCCTGTGGACGACACATTTATTTCTGGCTCTTTAGATAAAACAATCAGACTCTGGGATTTGCGGTCACCCAACTGCCAGGTGAGTGTCAGTGTGTTTTTTTGTATGTAGATGAGCATCCACTGATGTTCCACTGATATGTAATATGAAACGGTAAAAGAGGGATAAAGTGGATATTGACCTTCTCGTCATCTGTCAACTTTAGGGTTTGATGCATCTCCAGGGGAAGCCGGTGTGCTCGTTTGATCCAGAGGGTCTTATTTTTGCTGCAGGCATAAATTCGGAGATGGTTAAACTTTATGATTTGCGGTCGTTTGACAAGGTAAGAAGTGTTTGTGTGTAAGAGTCAATTTTGACGATATTTGAAATAAATGGATTATAATTATAAATGAAAATAAATAGAATTTAACACATTCATGTTTCGTCTTGTCCACAGGGTCCTTTTGCAACCTTCAAGCTTCAGTATGACCGGACATGCGAGTGGACGGGGCTTAAATTTAGCAATGACGGAAAACTCATTCTTCTTTCTACTAATGGCGGCGCCCTTCGTGTCTTGGATGCTTTTAAGGGTGCTGTGCTACATTCCTTTGGGGTAAGAGACAACTCATCGATACACACAGTGTGTGAAAGCATTTATCACTTAAAAAGGAAACCCTGAGACAGATTCCACATCTCAATCACACAGTTGGGACAGTGTGTCAGTGAAAATTACAAACGTTTGGAAAACCCTCACATGGTCAAGTCACACCTGCTCAATGAGACAGTAAAACGATGAAGGGATTTGTTGAGGGTTTTTTTCCTTCATGTTTTTACGAATGATTAGGATCTGAAAACTTCCTAATAAATTGTTCACTGTTGCAGTACTAATGTGCACAAAATAATTCCTCATGGATGCTGTTTTTTTTATTTACCCTCAGGGCTACAACAACAGTAAGTGTGTAACACTGGAGGCATCATTCACGCCGGATTCTCAGTTTGTTATGATCGGTAAGTTCCCAATTTCCTACAAGATTCCTACATAATTTCATGTAAGGAGCTTTATCACAAACATAAATGTCAATTTATTTAAATATTCTACTAAAGCCATACAGAAACAAACAAAAAACAGGAATGGCCTGAAGGACAAAAATCAATTCCTAAACGTTGCATATTTAAAACAAACAAAAACAATTTCTGGGTACTGGTATTGGTTCAAGTGTGAACAATTACTCCACCCTTATGCTCAGTGGTGTTAGAGAAGGGACATCTATGAAATCTCTCACAAATGCCATTCTTTTGACAAATAAAGGCATTTAGCTTAGTCATCATATAACATGTTTTTTCCTTAAATATGTTGTTTTTTGTCCATATATTTCAGGCTCTGAGGACGGAAAGATCCACGTGTGGAATGCAGAAAGCGGTATGAAGGTGGCGTTATTAGATGGGAAGCACACGGGACCCATTACCTGCCTGCAGTTCAACCCCAAGTTCATGACGTTTGCGAGTGCCTGCTCCAACATGGTGAGTGGAGCTTAATGATTACTGTTGGAGTTGCATTAGGTAGTGTAACATGTCATCGGAGTTGTTTTGGGGGAATTTAGTGGCAATAACATGTTTATGCAATATTGTGGACTTAATAATCTTCTTCTTAGCCACATTATTATATTATTATTATTATTATTGTTATATTTTTTGTAACACTCTTGAAGCCCAACTTTTACGTTTACACACAATCCTTATTTTTTAATAAACGTAAATAGTATTGTTATTCATGCCATCACTTTTTCATCTTACGACCAGTGTTAATAATGTCAGTTTCTCTTATTTGATCTTTTTTATGACTCATGCGCTTGCATAGCACTCGTGCTTTTATTGTTAAGGTGACCCGTTCTCTCGTCAAAAAAACATTTCATTGTACCATTGATCCTCTTTGAAACTACATATGACTAATAAAACTTGAACTTCAATCTAAAAGTGTGTGAGAGTGAGAGAGAGAGAGAGTGAGTCATGACTTTCAGTCTTCGTCAGCAGACATGAAAATGGAAAGCAAAGTGACTTGAAAATAAATTGGATATACGTACTTCTTTAGGTTAAAAACCTCGAATGCTTTCTCTTCTTTCAGGCATTCTGGCTCCCGACTATCGACGACTAACGACGACAAAGTGACGGCTTCTGTTGAAGGCCAAAGTCAAAGTGAGCAGCAGGGGTCAGCACAGCCAGCTCAGTGTAAATTTAACAGGAAGTGCTGCCTATTAAATTGTAAATAAGTTTGCAGAAATAGATCATTTGTCTATTCTTTTTTTATATTTTATATTTAACATTAAACCTGTTTCTTTGTAAGATATTGTGTTTGTCAAGTTATTACGGTGTTGAGTTATGGTGCATGTGCATATTACACAAGTCATGGAAAGATCAAGTGTTGCCAGAAATATTTAATTAAACCACTAATTAAAAAAATTTAATAATAATGTTTATGAATGAATCCATCCAAGCCTACAAAAATGTGTTTTTATATTTTTGTCCTGATTCACTTTTAGAATCTAAACCGATACCAAAGTGAATCAGGACTAAACTTCTAAACTTTAGAAAGTCAGTTTAAAATCGCCGAAACCTGAAGACGATATAGTGAACGTTATATAGAATCTTTCCTATAAAAGTCCTATTTATACAACGCTTTTGAACTTTATAATTTTTAGAAGGACACATTTATTTTAGGTTATTACTTGATGAAAAATGTTTTTGATCCAGTTCATATGAATACTTATGATAATGAGTTTTAGTTGCAAGTGTAATATTCATTTTCTGATTTAACTTAAAGTTCAATGTGTAAAGCAAGAGTTATTACCAACTCTAAATATCTGTTTTAGATTTGTTGATCTGTCACCATGTTCAGGTGATTTGTGACGGGAAAAAACATCTTACACAATCTGTTGACCATCACGGTTGTCATGCGTGGAGTAAATTGAGATCAAATATGTTGGGTAAACTTTCCAATGCAATATGCTCGTTATGAAATGAGGTTTAACGGCTGCTTTTTTGATCCCCCCCCACCTCAGCCCAAATCACTGTATTCTATAATTCATAAACCGCATGATATTGGTGTTTTTGCTCAAACTACATGATAAAACTCAGGAGAAGATGAGAGCAGTCCGCTTCTGTGTGTCAACAGTAAAACTAGTGCTGTGTGGTGACTGCCTCAGAGACCTTACAAGTGCCATCCTCCCAACATCTTTCTTGTGACAATACAGCTGACTTCTTGGCTCAAGTAATTAGGTTTGCAGGTCAAAGCCTCTTCCTCCAGGTTATGGTGTTTTTTTTTTTTTTTGGGGGGGAGGAGGTAGTGTGTCACAGGCTGGTACCCGGGGCTGGACACTCAGTCATTGGGAGCTAAATTTGGGAGAGAGGTGATCAGGTTCCAGGTCTGTGTGCACATGATACTGTCCTACTTACTTGAGCGATGCCCCTTCTCACACTGTCACACTCTCTCAACGAGTCCAGACACACTCAGCGATCCTCTTCTTCAGCAGTCAGAACTGTAGTAATCTGAAGTAAAGGGACTTTTTTTTTTATTTAATTTTTTTGGAACAGGCTCCTCTCTTTGGATTTTAGTGTCTCTTGACTGGACTGAATATTTGGGGCCTGGTGCTGTGGAGCTCCAGTCCTGTCTGTTGCTTTTTCTCTGTCTCTCAACACCCCTGCTACAGTGCTTGGTGGGAGGAAGAGACTGCTGACCCGCGATGTTCCTCGCACTAGAGGTGACGCCAGAGCTGAGGGAGCTACTGGCCAAGGCAAAAGGTGGAGCAGTGCGCCTCATCAAGGTGTGCATCCAAGACGGTGAGTGACCCAGAGAGGAGCCGGCTGGTGGGATGTAAGATATACATCATCCGTGGCATTAGTTGTGTGTACTTCTTTGATTTCTAACATGGATGGTGGATTGGACTTTAAATCGGAGGGAAAAAAACCATCTTACTCAATCTGCTGTGTAACTGTCCAGCACTTGTCAATCACTCACTTTCGTCTGGGAAAACAAGGATCAATTCTCTCTGAACGATTGATTTTATTCATCAGACAAAAACAATCATGAAATACAAAAAAAAAAAAACATCACCACAGTTTTAGAAAAATACAAAATAACAACAAAAAACAAGGACAACTAAAATAACAATGTCATTGCAAATTTCAATATAAACTTGTACCAGAGAAAACCCCTCAGCACGACTTTATACTTTAATCTAAACCTGAAACATGGCTGTAGTGACCTCGAGTGGCAAAACGTTTTCAAACCAGTCATGTGTTCCCTTTGTCATGAGCTGCTAACGCTTTGTTCTTAAAGACCTGTGGTTTCCAACCTGGGGGTCGGGACCCTCACAGGGGGTCGTGAGATTAATCTTAGTGGTCACAGGATAAATTGGGAAATATTAAAACCCAAAATGATGTCTATTTTTGATGTATCTTTGAGCTTTTTCATGTGAAATACTTACGTTACATTTAGTTTAACTTCTTAAGCCCTCTAAAATGTATTCACATGAAACAACGGAAAATGAGATAAATGTATCTCCAGTTTGTGCCTCGTGTATTACCGTCACAATCGAGTCACAGGGCTGTTTGCTGCACGATACGAATGCTTTTTTTTTAACCACTTTCTTAAGCTGCGACTGTTTCTCCTCAAGCAGGTCGCCAGAAATGGCATCTCTCCTTGTTTGTTTTGTACGACACACACGCACGCACAAAAAAAAAAAAAACAAAGAAAGAAAAAACAAACACATTATTTACTGTGAAAAAATAGATTAACACAATACGACATCAGTAGAGACAATATAACATGTACATTCTTTTGGTTCATTTTAACATTTTGTACTTTCTTCAAATTTAACGAGGGCATATGTTCTTTGCGGTTGCCGTCCTCGTTTCACATTCTCAGACTGTTTTCATGCGAGTAAGAATTACATCAAGGCATCCCAAATAGACGTGGTTTATATTAAGGGGTCGCACACCAAAAGCAAAGTTGCTAAACCACAGCTACACCCTTTATCTAACTCCCAGGATTGCGGCAGTCGTGTGAGAACAGACATCCAAGTGCGTCAGCTGAGCAGCGAGAGAGAGTCAGTGAGGCAATAGGTTTCTAGGTAGCAGATTATGGAGGAGGACTGATATGTTCATGAGGAGTTCATATCTTGTTTTGGTATCTGACGCTGTAATCTGATTCATGACAGATGCATTATGGGGCTATCTTTGTGGACTGTGCCTCTCGTATCAGATATTTGGTCGCATATTTGAAGTACTGATGTCAACAGAGACAAGGTCGGTGCAACAGAGGCCGACCGTCTCGCATCAAAAAGAGTGACAGGCCTGTTCTACTTCCCCACTGAAGCACTCTGATCTTTCCAGGCGTCACTCGGATATTTTGAGCGACATGTGACGTGACACGGTTGCTTGCTGCTGCCCGTTGACACTCGTGTTTGTCCCAGTTTCAAAAGGGAAACAAGATCCTTCTGGTCGGTTTCATCACCGCTGGCTTTGCTGTGCCACTTGGTTTCCCATCAACAAAAAGTCCTGTGATAGCTTATGATTTTATTACTTTGTTTTAAACTTCAAGGAAAAAAAACAACCTAAAGTGAGTCGTTTACATACAGTTTAATACACACATGGGCCTATAAAGATGGATTTAGATGGCTAATGGAAAGTATGTGTGTGCAGAGCTGGAATGTGTTGTGGCTCAGAATAGCAATGAGCCCCAAGAGACAGTCAGGAAATCCCCCCGCACCCCACAAGGACATCAGACTTTATAAGTACGTTTTTGTGATTTCCAAGCTATTATTATATTTTGATAACGTTGTTAGGTTTTAAGTTAGTCTTTACCTTATTTCACACCAGGGTTAGGGTGACCGCAGGGAGCAGACAGTGGGACCTTGTGGACTCAGTTATGTTGTCTCAGTTGAGGTTTTTTAGACTGATTTTATGAGTTTAAGCATGAAGTAGTGACAGATGAGACTGTGTTTGTGGTTGACCATGGAGATGAAACAATTAGTCAGTCGAATTATTTTCATAATCAACCAAAAATACCAAACCTCAAATGTGAAGATTTGCTGCTTTTGTCTGTTTTGAATCACTGTACTGACTGTTAGTCAGACAAAATAAAGATAAAATTGTGCATTTTCACATTTTATAGACTAAGCTACTGATCTATTAACAGAGAAAACAATCGTCAGTTAAATCAATAATGAAAATACTTTTTTGTTGCAGCCCTAGTAAAATAAAAAGGTAAAAGTTCATAACAGTTTCTTTTTGACAACGTGGACCAGTTTTGGAATTTGTATTTGTCTTTCAATGCCACCTCATGAGTATATACTAAAGTTGTTTATATTGTACTTAGAAATATGAATACTGTATTGTGATGCAGTATATTATATATATTCATGTATACGGTAAAATGACGACCTGAAAGTGTCCAAACGTTGGTTTAAAATTGACCCAATCAGTATGACTTGAGAGGAATGTGCATGTTCAAGAAACATCATTGTACTTCAGTGAAAGGACTGAAAACATTTTGAGCTCATTTGAGTTTAAAAAAGTAAAAGAAAATACTAATTTAGTGAACAGATATAAAAATGCGATAGAGGATAGATAGAAGTAGAGTTCATTTTTTTATGATGTCACTTTTTTACATCTAATAGGTTGTTTATTAAATTGCTCATTATGCAGTAATCCTCCTACATGTAAGTCATCATTGTAAGTGACTCTAGCCTTTAATCTTACTTTTACTGAGTCTGTCAATGTGCTCTGCAAAGGGCATGCTACATATAGGGAGGGGGGGTAAGGTATGTGATGAGTTGTGGTCTGGTTTTCAGAGCAGCTGGTGCTGGGTGCCTGCAGAGAGCCCGAAAAGAGCTGGGACCAGGACTATGATCACTTCCTGCTTTCTCTCCTGGACGACCAGGAGCCCTGCTACATGCTTTACCGCCTCGACTCCCAGAATGCACAGGGCTACGAGTGGATCTTCATATCGTGGTCCCCTGACCAGTCTCCAGTATGTCGTACCACAGATTCTTCATTCTGCACCACATACTGAACATATACATGCACGCATTGCTGTTGATAGTGAAAGCCTCAGACTCACACACTTTAAGGAAATCGTTCCACCAATTTCAGCACTTCAATATACTTCAGTCAGATTAAAAAATAATGTTCAAAAGCAAAGCAGCAGGGATCCCAATATCCTGACTTAAACTCACTAGTCCTGCGTTCCTACAGCCAAACAACATCCGTGGCATATCTGTGTAAATATAGCCCAGGAAAAAACACCTCCCAGGATCAAACAAATTAAGGTCAATGAGGTCTTCTGATTGTAAACACAACCGTACTGGGATCTTCAAGTTGTAAGTAGTAATAGTATGTTTATCAAACATTAGGAAATAAAAATGTCAAAGGATGGATATGTATCCTACAGTAAAATAATCCTGAGAACATTGTATTAGGCCTGCTAAAAAGGTCAAAAGAAGCTCAGTTGAAAATATTGATTATAAAGATAGGTTCAAATGATAATATTGTTAAAAATTCTGTGTGCAAAATAATCCAAGTTCATAGTAATCAGAATAGTCAAAAGTTACCAATCAAAATCTAAATTATAGGCGTAGGTTAAATGTTAAATGGGTATGATGGCAACATCCATGATCTCACACGAAGAAACCAAACGAGCTAATGCAGCATTTCCACTGCATGGAACGGCACGGCTCTACTTAACTCCACTCGGCTCTTTTTTGGTTTTTACATTATAAAAGTTGTGGATCGTACCTGGTACTTGTTTTGGTACCACCTCAGTCGAGCTGAGCCGACACCAGGAGGTGGATTTAAAACTGCAGACCCCTGATTGGTCAGAGAGAACCTGCAAATTCAGATTAATAATACAAATTATAAATAAACCAACAAACTATGAAACATTATTATCAGATAACCCGGCTACCGAGCAGTATTTGGCTAGTTTAATCTTTACCACTTGCAAAGTTAAAGGGAAGAACACCTTAATGCATCCCTAATTATAATCTAGTAATGTATGTATATGATCCTGAAATGGGCCGTTCTGCATAATAATTCATTTTACTTTGGTTATTGTGATTTTAATACTTTCGTACTTTCACTTGAGTAGGATTTTGAATGCAGGACTTTTACACTGTGGTGTTGACACTTTTACTTAAGTCAAAGATCTGAATACTTGTTTTGTGTTGGTGTTTCTAAGCAATGTAGCAAAATAGTCTCTTTCCTGGAAACCATTTCCACCTGACAGCACATTACAGTACATACAAACAGTACACATATTCTGTTGGCTGCAGGTGAAACAGAAGATGCTGTATGCTGCCACCCGTGCCACAGTGAAGAAAGAGTTCGGCGGTGGCCATGTGAAGTATGAGATGTTTGGCACAGCCGAGGTCAGACATATTTAAAATCATTTTTATTTACCCAGTGTCTGTTTTGTCTGCGATGACGCGTTTTAAACGTGCTTGTCTCTTGTTTTGCTTGCGGCACTAGGAGGACATCAGTTTGCTGGGCTACCAGCGTCATGTGTCATCCTGCTCGGGTCCTGCCCCGCTCACATTAGCTGAGCAGGAGCTCCAGAGGATCAAGATCACAGAGGTGAGAGGTCAACATGCCCTCAGCGGTGATGTCATTGCTCCATGTGCCTTGTGTCAGTAATTTAACTTCATTCTTTAAAATGTAACCTTTTTGTTTGTGATTTTTTTTTCAGGGCCGGGTTAAACAGGTATGTTTGCACATTATTACTTTTATATTTGATATGAATTCATTCATTGAGGTGCATGAGGAAGGACACATAGAACCTCTATCTATCGGTGGTAATAAGTGATCATTTGTGAAAACACATTTGTACCACAATAAAGAAAATGTAAAGCCATGTAATCACTTTCTGGATCTTCCTAAAGACGCTTGATGAGATAGTCAAGACTTGTGTATGTGTGCTTGCTGCCCTCTGCAGGTGACGACAGATATCAGCGTGGAGAGTAAGCACCAGACACTTCAGGGTCTGGCTTTCCCTCTGCAGGAGACAGCCAAAAAAGCCCTGCAGCAACTTGCCCAAAAACGCATCAACTACATACAATTGGTGAGCATTAGGAGTTGGGAGTAAGAGTATGAGAGTGAGCTTACATTTGGAGCAGTTTGGAGTCAGTGTTGATATGTTAGACTTCGGAAGTTTTCTTTTAAAACATCCTGTACACTGTGCGTCATTAATGCGTTTCAGAGGTTGGATGTAGTGAAGGAGACGATCGAGCTGGTCCACTTCAACCCGACAGAAACTCGTGATTTGCCCCGCAGAGTTCCCAAAGACACTCCCAGATACCACTTCTTCCTTTATAAACACTCCCACGAAGGAGACTACCTGGAATCTGTCGGTATGTCACTGATTTCCTGACAATACTCTTCTTTTCACATCTGTTTTAATATGTACAAGCACGCACAAGGAGGTTTACATCAGTACACCTGGATTGCAGATGCTGAGAGGCATTGAGAGAGAGAGAGAGAGAGAGAGAGAGAGAGAGAGAGAGCTATAGTGCATGCCGGATCATTACATCAGTGGTTCCCAACTGTTTTGGCTGTTTGACGCCTTCAAATTAAGCAATAGTTACTTGTGACCTGCGTAACAGAAAATGGCCTTGTTGTGGACGGGCTGTGAGCAGTTCAACGCAATATTGATTTTCCTTCTCTCATTGTTTCACTTCGGGGATTTGCACAGGCCTGGGGAGGGGGAGGTATCCAGTGTTTAGAGACAAGTCGTTATGTATGTATTTGTCATTATGACAAGTTTTATGTAACAGAAATATTTCTTTTTATTCCTTTAATCATTCATTCACCCTCCAGATCAATCTTGGGACCTCTTTGAGGGGTTTGCCCCCAGGTTTGAAAACCACTGTTCTACATCAACATAAAAAAAGGATTCTCTTCTCTTTCCTCTGTGCAGTGTTCATATACTCCATGCCAGGATACAGCTGTAGCATTAAGGAGCGGATGTTGTATTCTAGCTGCAAGAGTCGACTACTGGAGGATGTGGAGAAAGATTACCGTTTAGAAGTTGCTAAAAAGGTAACGGATGAATAGATAGAAAAAAAAAATCAAAACACACTTTCACACAGGGTTGTTTTACATCTGACTACTTTTAAACCTACAGTTAAAAAAGAATCTAAATAAATAAAGGATAATCAGTGTTTCTCCACTATAATTGTTTTCTTAGCCGTGTATAGAAGCTTTGACACATGTGCAGACCTTCATGTTGGAATTCACAGAAAATTTAACTGAACTGTTATTATTTAAAGTATTAAAATAGAAATAATTGAAAAATATATGGGGGAGGGGTGCATTGGGGGAATTTGGACAAATGACCTATTTAGTGTTTCTAAAATGCTGGTTTCAGCCCTGGTTGTATACACAACCTCAAATGTTGTTTAGGTTCAGCCTAATTCTGAGTACTACGTTTCATTCACCTGCATGCTTATTTCCTTATTATTATTTATTTTTTTCTTTTCTTTTTGCATCCATGTGCAGTTGGAGATTGATAACGGAGATGAACTGACAGAGGACTTTCTGTATGATGAGGTCCATCCCAAGCAGCACGCTCATAAACAGGCCTTTGCTAAGCCCCGCGGCCCAGCAGGAAAAAGGGGACACAAGCGCCTCATTAAGGGGACAGGAGAGACCATACAGAACAGCTAGAGGCGGACACATTGCTCCTGTAGTAAAGTCTGCAGTTCCAGCCCTCCCCATTTCCCCAGACCCACTAACACCTCGCCAGGCCCAGAGGAAGGAGCACAGTGATGGATTTCCTCTGCTGTTTGTGTCCTGAAACACTTGTGCTATATATAAAACAGGTTTTTGGTGAAAATGTGCTGATAAATTATCTGTCTCTCCCACAGACAAATGAAGTCCCACAGGCAAATAAATATAAAGACACACTATGTGTAACACATCTAAGAAACATAGCAAAAATCCCTCATTTGTATTGAGAACTTCCTCAATTTAAAAAAAACAAAACAATTAGGCCTTGCTATTGTGAATCTAATCTGTCTGGTTATTTCATAATTATATCAAATAGATCTGCCGTTTACAATATAATAGACTTGTAATGAATTGTAAATGCTTAGTCAGATGTTTCAGTCCTCATGTCTGGTCTTACAAGAACAAGTTTTCTATCAACAATGTTTGTAAGACAATATGAAAGAAAATTCCAAATAAATGTTGTTTATACTGTGGTATTAGACCCTTATTGTACAGATTTGTGTATTTTTATTCAGCAGGCAATGTTGTGCCTTTAAAAAAAAGTTACTCTGATGTCCCTAAGGGAAAAAAATCTCCCCTAACTAAAACTGCTATAAAAATACATAATAATAATATAATATCATTTTCAACTTTGACTGAGTTAAATCTTTTACAACAAACTATTTCTTAATTTTCAGAATTGTAACCCTTTAAGTGCCACTTTGTTTACATAATCCACTGTTGGCAACAGCACTGACTTTGATGCATTGCATCAAATACATAATACAGCAGCAATATGTGGAGACCAGGGAAAATAGCATTAATTTGCGCGATAGGGCAGAAAGAAAGAAAGAAAATGGCTCAATCTGGTGGAAAATAATACAACACTACACTTTTGAAGACAGGGCTCTAGATGGAAAGCCTGGTGAAATAGAGTGCATGATTATATGCTGTACGGGCTGTGGGATCACAACTTGTGTTTTTAATGGGGACATTTTTGTCCTGAGGGGTCTGAGGGTCTGTATTTTTACTACACTGTTAATTATAGACTTATTATAGGATCTGAGGTTGAACTTCCAAAATTTGGGGGAACAAATGTACAACACACACTTTACCAAAATGTGTATATGCGTTAACAAAAAATATAAAAAAATGTAAAAAGCCAAAAATGTGTTAACGAGGAACAGGGGTTAATGCATGAAAATAATTCCTGTTACGTGTTTTTAAATATTCTACATGGTTAGGATAGACTAAGTGTTGTTTGTGGCTTAAATCTCCCATGAGAGAAGTTTTAAATTAGATCAACAGCTGTCCATTCAGGCATCCAGACGACAACCCTCTTGTGACCGCAGTGAGGTTGCAGTGTTTGAAAGACTGCACTGTGTTGATTTAACTGCATCAAAAATCAATTCAGCGGTAGTTCTGGACAGTGTAGTCTCAGAATACAGTACAAATGTGCAACCGTGCCTACGTCATCAAGCGACAAATCAAGATTCTTAGTTACAAGATCGCTTTTCATAACAGCTCTTGCAATCAGCTCAGCTGTTGGATCAGTCTGTGTAGATGTTGTTAACTTCTTCCACATGCCTCTGCAAAGCCTGCGAGGAACTGGACTGCAAACTCAAGGTCGCTTTTTAGACTGGCACTAATGATGTGCACGCACAGCAGAGGGGCTGCTCTCTCTTAGTCGGTTTGAACTAATTGGTCATAAAGGGTCATGGGTGACGAAGACATCTTGAGCAAATTATATGCATTCATGGTTTTATTGAGAAAGTGGTGCTCGCATGCTCACAATCACATTCTGATCTTTAGAAGGTATAATATTTACCATGTTAACAATCTTAATTTAGCGTGCTAACATATGTTAATTAGCACTAAATACAAAGTGCAACAGTACAGGCTGATAGGGATGTCATTCGTTTAGACTATTTAGTCATGAACCAAAGAACTGGACAAAGTTAAATGTTGGCCTGATAGTTGAGCTACATTATATGAAGAGTCAGGAGAACACCAAAACCAAAAGGATACATCCTCTGGGACCAGGAGTTTCTGTATTAACTTTCACCACAATCCATCCAATAGATATTAAGATATTTCTGTGAGGACCAAAGCGTTGGATCAACCAGGCTGTCCAACCAGCTGCTATCACCTAGAGCAAAACAAAAAAAAAAATCATTGCTGCGTTTTTAACATTATGCATTGTGCAGGGCCCTTGTATGATCACAATTATATGCAAAATGAATCAACTAAATTATAGTTTAAATGGTTTAAGTTAACAAAGAACTTCTGTGGTGGAGGGCAGCCTGTTTGTCCTGTGAACAAAGCTCTGCAAAGTTTTCTCTCTCTCAACAAACAACGGATAGATTTATGTTGCTGATTCCAGGCAATTAAAGCCTTTCTCAGAAATCCTCTGGAAAAGAGCCATTTTTTTCTCCAGTTGGAGGAAGCCAACCGTTATTCATTGTGTCCCAAACATCTTACTGATTCTTAGTATGTTCTCAGTATGTAGAGAGAGAGTCAGCTCCAGGAAGATCTTGGAAAACAAGAAATAAAATATCAAATCGTTTGAAGAATGTTTTATTAGGTTAGGTATATCAATTGACAAACAATGGCTCGGATATGTTCACATATTTATAATGAAAACAAAAGAAGCAAACTGGTGGTCAATTATAAGATTTTGCACTAAGTTACAATGATAACTTGTTGTTATAGGAACAATAATAATATGCATTTTCTGTATTTTATCTGCTTTGCCACGTGAGAGTGGGAGTTTTTTTAGTGAGGAGAGATTTCCAATGGTTAAGCTGCAGGTGGCCAAACACATTCTGTGTGAAGCGTCAATAGTTGTTATACTGTCTAGTTGTGTACTATTGATACACAATGCATGTGTTGCTGTACCTGAGCAATGATTAGAGGTTTCACTGAACCAAATACTCCATAGTCCACTCATGTTTTCCTTGCCTGCCTTGCATAGAATTTGTAATCTTTTTTATCAAGATGGAAGAAAAAAAAAGCACAATCATGCTTACAATAAAAACATACAACATTAAAAGACCAAACCAGCAACAAACCTGCGAACAATGTGTAAAGACCATGTGCCGTTCATTTTACGGCCTTTAGTTGCCACTAATCATGTCCATATCAAATCATCATCAAATAAAGACTGTTACAACAAAAATCAGTTAATGTCATGACTGCCTTCGTGAGCCTCTAGTTCTAGTATCAGGATAGTGTAACACAGCGATGATGCATATCCCAGAATGTGTTGGTTTTGTCATTTGAAAATATTAAAAAGTAACGCTCTGCACACTTGGGTTCAGTGCAAGTACACATGGGAAATGCAGTTCTCAATTGTAGTTCCCAAAGTCGAAACAAGAGCTGAAACAATTAGTAAATTACTCCATTAGTAAACTCAACCTCCCAGTTCAATACAAACTTTTGTAATGTACTTGTCTTAATTCCCTAAAAAAAACAGACGTGTCAAAAGATGTCAACGGTAAAATAGAGCTAGGAAGGTTCATACAGTGTGTTCATTTTAATCTTCAAATTCTTGGTAATTTCCCTGACTTCCCCGTACAATGTTCTCCAATTACCAAACTAGATCCTATCCCTGGAGTCTCTTCGCTCCTGGAAAACCTGCCTTTTCATATTATACACATCAAGATGCACGTTGTTCAGTTTGAAATGTTGCTATTGTATCAGCATTCACACACCACATTCAAACAATCCTTTGTGAGGAATGTCATTTCTTTCCATCAGGTCCTGTTTTAATGTGCTAAATGTGATTGTTGTAAAATTGCATGTTGCCAGTTTGGTGAGGTTTAGCAAAAGAGATCATCTGGTTCCATAACAACTAATAGAATAAAACAAGATAAAGGTTCACAATAATAATTGCAGTGTTCTTTTTTTGTCCTGAACTGAAAAACATATGTTCAAATGCATCCAGCAAAGATAGTCCATAAAAGTTCTTAGAGGGAAGAATGTACATTTTAGGATTTCTTGGAAACAGATTTAGATATTCTGGATCAGCAGGCTTTGATTATGCTACAGAATAGTTTCATGGGTTGCTACCACGTGTGTGTGTGTGTGTGTGTGTGTGCGTGTGAGTGTGGGATGGCTCAGACTATTGTTGAGCCATCACACAGTAAACAGTTAATAGTGAAAATATTTGGAAGACTTTAACAAAAAGTTCAAAATCCAGCACCAGTATTATACTCAGCAGCCCTTATTTGGTCTGAATCTAGTAATTCAAAGTAAAAGATATTGATCTGAAGCGGATTTCCTAGATAGATTCCCTAGAAAAGAAATGTCAGGAGAGATTAATAAACAAACGATGTTATTTTACCTTCTTAACCTCACACAAAGCTATTGGAAACACATAACAAATCAAGCATAATCCGCTATAAAAGACAAGGTTGGAAGGTGGAACAAACCGTGAGCAGCATGACATATTCTCTGGCCTAACAGTAGAGTTAACCTGTTTTATAGTTTATTGTCACAATAACAACTTGCTTTGTCGAGTGCGATTACTCGACAAACCTCCGAGAAAAGCTCTCGCCGTGTTTTTCCACCATGGATCGGGGGAAATCTATATTACTGGAAACAGCCTGTGTGTGCATTCCTATTATCTTTAATGTCGAGGCGGTGAATTCCCAGAAAGAGAGCTCTGTCAGGGCCGCCCGGCGGGGCGGAGTCGAGCCCTGCAATTATTCCTGGAAAGCGGATAGGGAGAAGCTGCCGCGCGATTCCTGGGAGCGAGCGCTCGGTTCAGCGAAGGCAGGCGCCCGCGGCGGGAAACAAAAGGGTGAGAGATGAGTCTCAAAACACGAGCCGAAAAAATGACATGTCTCGCCGCGGTGTTATCCTGCGAATTAGCCGAAAGAAAACAAACATTTTTTTATCAGCAAAAGCGCTGCTAACACCGGAGCAGCCTGAGCGAGACAACCGGCGGCGAAATGGGAGTTGGTGCGGCCGGTGTGACGTCAGAGCCGCCGGTGCTGTTCTCAGAATAGACTTCTAGGAAACGGTATTTTTTAAAAGCCAAGCCTTTACACTCTGTCCTTCACACATTAGGATCCCATTCTGGTGACAACACACTCCAACCCGCAGCTACGGAGATTTTTACGTTTTAAATGTTTTGTTTTCATTTTTTTTATACCCAGTGTTGTTCTTATAAAAAAGAAAAGACAAAGTACAGGACCAGACCCTGACTGGCTGGGTACACGGAGCTCTTTTATAGTCCTGTTCCCGATGTTAAAGCTTATTTTCTCGTGGTGTTTTTCTTTTCTTTCTCTTTGAATACAGAGCTCAGTCTATATGTTTTCGTTATTTCCTGAGGAAGAAATACTGAGCGGATCTTAAAAACAAATAGCATGATTCTTTGTGTACCAGGGTGAGTTGACTTTCTTTGTTTCTTAGTCTTCTCGTTAATTGTCTGTGTTATGAGCACATCAAAAACCAATGATAGCTTTAAAACAAATCTACTCTTAATTAGTGTTACGTTATATTTAAAGGCTTTAAATAAGAGCGTTAATTATACACGTTTTCTAAATGTTAGGACTGTCTGACTCAAGTCTACCAATTCCAAATGCAAATGCCTGTTACAATGATTAGAAAAAAATAAAATGGTCTTCATCAGAAACCGCTAAATACTATTAGTAGTAATTATAGAGTGCTTTTTTTTTTTTATTAAACCTTCATTTAGCCAGGAAAGTCTGACTGAGGTTAAATAAGTTTTTTTATAAGATTGTCCTGACCAAGATTGCCAGCAATAACAGACAAAAGACAAGTAACACAACATGTCACAAAATCAGAATTACATAAAGGTGTGATCATAAGTAAGACTTAATATTGACTATTTTGGGGTTTCTTAAGTTTGCACTGGACAAAGAAGTGACCGAGTAAATGTTTCCCTCTGTTTATTCTTATTAAGCAGTAAACTCTGAACTACAAATAATGATGTGGATTCCTGCATTTACAGTGCTGGGACTGTTTTCTTGTATGGTCTTTTAAACCATATTTTCCATCTAATTTCCAGTCCGAGAGCTCCTCTGACCGCTGCTCCGTCCACTGAAACCCCACGGGGGATGCGGGCAGGAACTGTACCTACCCTTTGCCTTCAAAGCACCCCTCCGCTATGGGACCCCACAAAGGACCTGCGGGCAATTGCCAGCAACTTCTGCTATCTAGAAAATTCAGGTATGTTATGAAAATTTTGAAACATTTAGAGCCAAAAACCAGATTCTTGAAAATCCACAACTGTTCCAGGCACTGTTTGGTACAATTTTTTATCTTCTTCTGAAAGAGATTTAGTTAAATGTCATAATTGTGGACCGTTAACTGTAAAATCAAGCAACGTACAGGGTGATGAAAAGTACAGACTGTTCAGAGTGACTAATATTTAGGAATCTGTGTGTGTAGGATGGTACTGGGGAGCTGTAACTGCAGCTCAGGCCCACGCTGCACTTCAAGAGGCATCTGAAGGAGCCTTTTTGATACGGGACAGCAGCCACCCTCTGTACATGCTGACCCTCTCGGTCAGGACTGCACGAGGTCCCACCAGTATAAGGATCCAGTACAGCGGGGCACAGTTTTTGCTTGACTCCAGCTCCCCGGCACGGCCCAGCCTGTCGTCCTTCCCCAACGTGCCCAGCCTAGTGCAGCACTACATGGGACCAGAGAGGAAAGCAGAAGAGGGGAAGGTGGTGGAGGAGGCGCCTTCAAAAGCCTGTCAGCAGACAATTCAGGAGACCTCGGTGGTATTAAAACTGAAGCGGGCCGTGTACAAGCCGCAGGGCCTCCCCTCCTTACAGCACCTCTCACGCCTCGTCATAAACAGACACTCTGACTGCCCGGACCAGCTCCCACTCCCGAGGCCTCTGCTGCGTTACATTCAGGACTATCCCTTCAAGGTATAACGGGGCCCTCAAGTTGTTATGAATTAAAGGACACAAAAACTGTCAAACAGGTCCTTTGTGCCTGTAAATGATATTGCTGCTCCAGCAGTCGGAGGCCAGTCTTGAAAATACTGGACACAGGGTCATGTTTTTGCTGACGAAATGTGTATAAATTCAGTTAATACTGACGTGCCTGGTTCCAGACTTCATTTGTCGAGGACTGGGTGATGAAGTACGACTTGTGAGCAAACCTCAGTACTGTAATCACTTATTTCACGATGGATGTGGGAATTGTCCATGTCTGTTTTACCCTCATCAGTTCTGGATGTACATACTGTTTCCAAGAAGTACACTGATTCCATTGAGACATCTCTTACGCCATTTTATTTTTCTCAGTAAAACATTTTTTCTACCTTTTACATGTGTACATTTTTCTATTAAAAAAAACATTTAACTTGCCGTCCTTTACATATTTTCTCTTTAAATGCTGGAAGCACCAACAGGGTAAAGAGAAATACCGTCTTCATCGTTATTGTTTGAATTAACCACCACATGATGGCTTGCTCTTGCCACACTTTTTTACAAAATATTTTCTGCTTCAAATCACCTTTCAAACAAAGACCTTGTGGCCTTTGAGCTTTAAGTGTGTGAGAGACGCAGATTGTGCGGGGAAGTAAAGGCCACGTGTGTGTGTGTGTGTGTGTGTGTGTGTGTGTGTGTGTGTGTGTGTGTGTGTGTGTGTGTGTGTGTGTGTGT
>CALSBV010011423.1:10590933-10606664 GCA_943590825.1 Bovichtus diacanthus
TGTGTGTGTGTGTGTGTGTGTGTGTGTGTGTGTGTGTGTGTGTGTGTTTTTGCTCAACAATGCGTACAGCCTGCATCTGAGTCAGCGAGTGGACGAGCGAAGGGGAGGACCGTTCATCAGCGGATTCACAGAACTACTGAATGCTTCCTGGGAGGAGGGGGGAGATTCTGAGAGGGAGGGTTCTAAGAAAAGCCTCAGTAATTACCTTCAGCTTTGAGCTGTTTTTGTGCCATCTCGCACACATTTTTTTTATAATTGTGGAGCAGAATGTGATCACAAGTAATATCAGATTAAAAGTGCAACAGTGACATGAAAATGAGTTAAGCTTCTGCAAATTGTGAATATTGAGTGATCAAATCGGTGCGAGCGCGTGCAAGGCGGCTCAGTGGGGGTAGGGGAGCTGAGGCTGTGGAGACCTGGGCTAAAGCCAGCGTAATAGGATCTCAGTTTCTCAATCCAGATCCAGCTTGTGGTCCCTGTTCGACTCCCCTTTCTGAAGGATGCAGAATCGCGGCCTAAGAAACAAATACAAACAGACTCTGAATTTGGACTTCAAACGCAAAAGGAGCGCAAAGCAGGAGCTTAATGTTGTAATTAAGTTGAGATTTTAACAGTGTAGCCTTTTACTTTAAATCAAAAAGACGGTGATGGGCCTTAAAATCAAGACTTGAGCATAAAGTTACAGTAGGTTAAACTGACTTAATGATGGCCAGGTGACAGACATAGAGGCGGAGAGCTCTCTGCACAAACCTGCCGCGGATGTCGTGCCGTGTCTCCGCATAATGCATGTCTTCAACATTCGCCTCCACCCACCGTTGAATGAGCGGGGGGTGTCTGGGATCCACCTCCAAGTAAACACGGCTGGTATTCACCAGAAAGAGAACACAAAACGGATTAAAAATTAATTATCAACAGGACGGGATTATGAGGAGCAACGGTGAGATGAGAGCAGTGATACATTTCTGGAACTGAATTCACTGGAAGTCTTTAAAAAAGCTTAACTCTTTAAAGAGGCAACACGATACCCGTGTTTTTCCGAACATGCTGTTCTTGTGACAAGCCGCCGCCGTTTAGAAATTAAACCCAGGTGTGTGTGTGTGTGTGTGTGTGTGTGTCGGCAGTGGGGTTCCTTACCCATGATCTGATAGAATCTGTGGAGCCAGAGTCAAAATCTGTTTGATCACTTTTAGGCCATCGTTACCTCCATCTAAAGCAGCGTGGTCTTCAAACCTGGGCACACGGTAATCCATGAATCACTTAAGTACATTCATTTGATGTCACTTTTATCCAAAAAATAAATCTCTAATGGACACCTAATGCAAATTAATTTGAGACATTTTATGCAATTTTAAAAAGGTTTGACTTTGTGATTTGGCTACTCTCAAATCAAATTTAGTACATACAAAAAAAAAAGATGTAATAAACAGAAAATCATTAATACGACTATATTTCAACCCCCATGTTTAGCATTTATAAACGGTTAATTGAATGGTTTATTGCACATTATAAACACACTGTACTGCCTATAAAGCCAAATTAGGGACCTATGTTTAGTCAAATTTAGAAAAGACTAGCATCAGACTTGTTGACATCTGTTTTAGAATATAAAAATGTTTTATGCCATAGAAATGAAAACATTTGAAAATGTAAAAGAAAACAGTATGTGAAATTTGCAGTTACTACAAAACATAGTTAAAAAAAAACCCCTCATCTACACACAGCTAAAGCAAGACTAAAACAAGCTACATTTACTTTCCCCCATAGCCGTTTCCTGTAATGGAAACATATTAATATTGATTAATTAACATCTTGATCATTTACTTTGTTTTCCAACATAAATAAAGTAGTAGCTCAGTATGCTCATGGGAGAATAAAAACAAGCTAGCCTTCAAGACTAGCAGTGGACTCCATGATTTGGTGTGGTTAAGTCATATTGTCAAATAAAAAGACAAAATCCTATTCATCCATTACAGCCTGAAAACTTTCAACTATTTTTTTTCTTCAATTTAGGCTTCTCTGTAGTTACTGTCCTTGTAGGACAGTATATGTGTAGGCAGATAAAAAAAAACATTGTGCAGTGTTAATTAATATCACATATCTCTGTAACTATAACTGCTATATAAACGGTTAATGCTTGATGACTATTGTAATCATGTGGTGGTACTGAAAACCAGTTCCCGACCACATAATAAAGAAATATTTACTTGGAGAAACCAATCCCAAGTGCCTTTAGATTCAAAAATAATAATACTGAAAAATGCCTCTTCGATAATAAGGAAATTTGTAAACTAACCAAACAAACTAATAACCAAAATAAACCCCTTTCTGTCTGACAATATCTGTTGAAATACAGGAGGGAGCCCTAAAGAAGGGGGGGGGGGGGGGGGGTCACACCCTGATTGGTCAAGAGGGGAAAATGCACCAAGCTGCTCTTGATTCTTAATTAGGAGCCAACAGGTGATCTGAATTACCCTCCAATCAGGGGAATTGTGACATTCAGCTAACATTAATTGGGAAATGAAAAGGGACTGGCACAATCATATACATATATATATATATATATATCCGAGAACCATCACCTTACCGTGGTGGAGGGGTTTGGGTGCTCCTATGAACCTGAGGGCTGTGTTGTCTGGAGCCTAGTGCTCCTGGTAGGGTCTCCCATGGCAAATTGGTCTCAGGCGAGGGGCCAGACAAAGAATGGTTCAAGAACCCCAATGGCACATCAAAAAAGAGGAGGTGTGACCCTGCCCGGAGGAAGCCCGGGGCCCCCGTCTGGAGCCAGGCCTGGAAGGGGGGCCCGTCAACGAGCGCCTGGTGGCCGGGTTTGCCACGGAGCCCGGCCGGGCATAGCCCGAAGAAGCAACGTGGCACCCCCCCCCTCTCCATCATGTGGGCCTACCACCCGCAGGAAGAACCGTTGGGGTCGGGTACATTGCCAGACGGGTGGCAGTGAAGGTCGGGGACCTCGACGGACCAGACCTGGGCGGCAAAGGCTGGCACTGGGGACGTGGAACGTCACCTCTCTGTGGGGGAAAGAGCCGGAGCTTGTGCGGGAGGCGGAGCGCTACCAGTTAGATCTGGTTTCTGGAACCGTACTCCTGGATAGGGGTTGGACCTTATTCTTCTCTGGAGTTGCTCAGGGTGTGAGGCGCCGGGCGGGTGTGGGGATACTCACAAATCCCCGGCTGAGTGCCGTTACGTTGGAGTTCACCCCGGTAGACGAGAGGGTCGCCTCCCTACGCCTACGGGTTATGGGGGGGAAAACTCTGACTGTTGTCTGTGCATATGCACCGAACAGCAGTTCAGAGTATTCGGCCTTCTTGGAGACCCTGAATGGAGTCCTCTTGGGGGCTCCAGTAGGGGACTCCATAGTTCTACTGGGAGACTTCAACGCACACGTGGGCAACGATGGAGACACCTGGAGAGGCGTGATTGGGAGGAACGGCCTCCCTGATCTCAACCCGAGTGGTTGTTTGTTATTGGACTTCTGTGCTAGACATGGGCTGTCCATAACAAACACCATGTTCGAACATAAGGATGCTCATAAGTGTACATGGTACCAGAGCACCTTAGGCCGAAGATCGATGATCGATTTTGTAATCGTATCATCTGATCTGAGGCCGCATGTTTTGGACACTCGGGTAAAGAGAGGGGCGGAGCTGTCAACTGATCACCATCTGGTGGTGAGTTGGGTCAGGGGGTGGGGGAAGAGTCTGGACAGACCTGGTAAGCCCAAACGGGTAGTGCGGGTGAACTGGGAACGTCTGGAGGAGGCCCATACCCAAGAGACCTTTAACTCACACCTCCGGCGGAGTTTCTCTGGCATCCCTGTGGAGGTTGGGGGCATTGAGCCTGAGTGGTCAATGTTCAAAGCTTCCATTGCTGAAGCTGCGGCGGGAGCCTGCGGCCTCAAGGTCTTAGGTGCCTCAAGGGGCGGTAACCCTCGGACACCGTGGTGGACCGCGGTGGTCAGGGAAGCCGTCCGACTGAAGAAGGAGTCCTTCCGAGATATGTTATCACGAGGGACTCCAGAGGCGGTTGCAAGATACCAACAGGCCCGAAGGGCAGCGGCCTCGGCCGTGACAGAGGCAAAGCAGCGGGTGTGGGAGGAGTTCGGAGAAGCCATGGAGAAGGACTTTCGGTCGGCACCAAAGTGCTTCTGGCGTACTGTCCGGCACCTCAGGAGGGGGAAGCGGGGAACCATCCAAGCTGTTTACAGCAGGGATGGAACACTGTTGACCTCAACTGAGGAGGTACTCGGGCGGTGGAAGGAGCATTTTGAGGAACTCCTCAATCCTACTAATACGCCCTCTTTGATAGAGGCAGGGCTGGAAGATGATGGGGGATCATCATCAATTTCCCTGGTGGAAGTCACTGAGGTAGTCAAACAGCTCCACAGTGGCAAGGCCCCGGGGATTGATGAGATCCGTCCAGAAATGTTGAAGGCTTTGGGTGTGGAGGGGCTGTCATGGCTGACACGTCTCTTCAACATTGCGTGGAAGTCGGGAACAGTGCCTAAGGAGTGGCAGACCGGGGTGGTGGTTCCCCTGTTTAAAAAGGGGGACCAGAGAGTGTGTGCCAATTACAGGGGTATCACACTGCTCAGCCTCCCGGGTAAAGTCTACTCCAAGGTGCTGGAAAGGAGGGTTCGGCCGATAGTCGAACCTCAGATTGAAGAGGAACAATGCGGATTCCGTTCTGGCCGTGGAACAACGGACCAGCTCTTCACTCTCACAAGGATCCTGGAGGGGGCCTGGGAGTATGCCCATCCGGTTTACATGTGTTTTGTGGACCTGGAGAAAGCGTATGACCGGGTCCCCCGGGAGATACTGTGGGAGGTGCTGCGGGAGTATGGGGTGAGGGGGGCGCTTTTGAGGGCCATCCAATCCCTGTACGCCCAAAGCAAGAGTTGTGTCCGGGTTCTCGGCAGTAAGTCGGACTCGTTCCCGGTGGGTGTTGGCCTCCGCCAGGGCTGCGCTTTGTCACCAATCCTGTTTGTGGTATTCATGGACAGGATATCGAGGCGTAGTCGGGGGGAGGAAGGGTTGCAGTTTGGTGGGCTTGGGATCTCATCGCTGCTCTTTGCAGACGATGTGGTCCTGATGGCATCATCAGCCTGTGACCTTCAGCACTCACTGGATCGGTTCGCAGCCGAGTGTGAAGCGGTTGGAATGAGGATCAGCACCTCAAAATCTGAGGCCATGGTTCTCAGCAGGAAACCGGTGGATTGTCTACTCCGGGTAGGGAATGAGTCCTTACCCCAAGTGAAGGAGTTCAAGTACCTAGGGGTCTTGTTCACGAGTGAGGGGAAAATGGAGCGGGAGATGGGCCGGAGAATCGGAGCAGCGGGCACGGTATTGCACTCGCTTTACCGCACCGTTGTGACGAAAAGAGAGCTGAGCCAGAAGGCAAAGCTCTCGATCTACCGGTCTATCTTCGTTCCTACTCTCACCTATGGTCATGAAGGTTGGGTCATGAACGAAAGGACGAGATCGCGGGTACAAGCGGCCGAAATGGGTTTTCTCAGAAGGGTGGCTGGCTTCTCCCTTAGAGATAGGGTGAGGAGTTCAGTCATCCGAGAGAAGCTCGGAGTAGAACCGCTGCTCCTTTGCGTAGAAAGGAGCCAGTTGAGGTGGTTCGGGCATCTGGTAAGGATGCCCCCTGGGCGCCTCCCTAGGGAGGTGTTCCAGGCACAGCCAGCTGGGAGGAGACCACGGGGAAGACCCAGGACGAGGTGGAGAGATTATATCTCCACACTGGCCTGGGAACGCCTCGGGGTCCCCCAGTCAGAGTTGGTCAACATGGCCCGGGAAAAGGAAGTTTGGGGCCCCCTGCTGGAGCTGTTGCCCCCGCGACCCGACCCCGGATAAGCGGTTGAAGATGGATGGATGGATGGATATATATATGTATATATATATACATATACATATATACATATATATATGTATATGTGTATATGTGTGAACGATTCACGTGTGTATAAACGGTTAATAAATCATTCATAGCACATTATAAGGATCAGTTCATGTGTGTAATATTATATCAGTGTGTATGATAACAACTAATTGTGCTGTCAAACATTCATTAGATGTTTATTCTCCAGTTTATTCTCCTTCATTGGGAGAGTTGTAATTGATGACAAATCCATTGATACACACTGCATTATAGTTTATTATAATGTGTTATTAAGTGTTTATACTGCTTATAAATGCTAACTATGTGGAGGTTAAACAAAAAATAATGAATGAATTGAGGCTGAATGTGTTTTAGTCACCGAAATATTTCAGGCTCCAGCGTCGTCATATCCTCTGAGAACAGGTACGGGGGGTTACTGACCAAAACTGAGACAGAGCTGGAGAGGCTCAACACAGTCTCTGCATCTAACAAAACACAAATGAAAAGTTTTGGTAACACTTTCTATGACTTTCCGTCTATAATGCTTTATAATGTGATTATAGGTTACTCTCAATGGACGTTGTTAGCTTTATGTAAAGTAAAAATGTATTTTACAACATTTTGTGTGTTGTTCTTGCATCGATTTATAACAGTGATTATAATGCATTATAATAAGGTTATAATGTACTACAACTATGGGAATTATAATACACTATGATCACTCAGGAGTATGTTTAGCTGCGTTTTTGAATACCTGTAATTTACTGCTTTCCCTTACCTTTCATTACATCTAGATGATGAACCTGTAATCTGTCCTGAAGCCCCAACCTGCGGAGGAAAACCCTTCATCAGACCTTGTGCATTAATCCATACACCCCAATTAAAAAAAACATCTATTGTAAGTCTTTAACCACAATAAAAATGGTAAATCAATCAGAACATTTACAACTTGCTTACGTGTGCTCTGGTACAATTACCTTAACGCATTCTCTCCTGTTAAATCCACCGCATCCTGGCTTTGATCCACGGCAATGGCTTTAAGCTAGCGAGAGAGAAACAAACACAGAAGTAAAAAATTGCTGTTTACTGTTTGGATAAGACTACCTCAGGGAAATAAGAGAGAAGGTTAACCGTTCAGACAGAAAAATAAACACACAAAGCTGACCTTATGACAGGATAGTGGAAAGTACGTTTGCGTCAGTGAGCTGATGATATGTACTGCGTTTTGTGATGCGAAGACAATAATGTATTCTACTACGAAGCCCTTTTACTTAGCCATGTGCATCTATTCTACAGCTGTGACTAATCATTTGTGTTTGTCATCATCAATTAACCTACTGACTTTTCTATCATTTTATCAAAACTATTCTCTTAAGCGATTAGTCATCAACATATTGTGCCATTATCCTTCATGTCTGTCCTTGACTATAGAGATATTCTGTATTGTCATGCTGTCCCATCAATATTCCAGCTATGTGTATCATTTGTGTACATTTCGGACTCATCATTGTTCTCTGTATTAAAGGTCTTTACACGGAAAAAGAAATATCCATCATGTGTTATTAATTCATAAAACTCTACTGTTGAAGCCTCCAGACTACCTAACGTCTCTTCTCTCATTTGGTGACTGCAGTACACAATCCAGTAACCACTTGACCTTAGATATAGAGCTTCAACGATTAGTAGTCTAATCCATTAGTCGATAGACAAAAGGATAATCCCCAATGATTTTGATCATCGGAAAAGTAATTTTTCATGGAAAAATGGCAGAAAAAGCTGTTTTTAGCCTGTCAAATGTGGAGATTTCCTGCTTTTGTTGTTTTGTATGGACATTTTTCACTATTTTCTGACATTTTTTAGACTAACAATTAATGGAGAAAATGAAATTAATGAAAAATAATTGTTGGTTGCAGTCCTACTAGGATACCTCTCATGTTGACAGAACTGGTTGTGTATACTATTGGGAGATTTTAAAGCAGCAGTTGTTTTTTTGTCTTTTTTGCAGTTTGCATTCTTTTGATTTTTTTTCTTGTTCTCAGGTCTCTTGGAAAAGAAATCTTAATCTCAATGAGACTACCCGATAAAAACGAAGATTAAATCAAAATCAAAAACATATAAATTTGGTTAGCATCTTAATTTTGCGTATTAGCATGCTAACTTTAGCTAATTATAACTAAAACACACCAGAGGCTGACGTGAATGTCATTAGTTTCAAGGTCTTTAGCACCACATGAAATGTCAGCAGATCACCAGAGTAATTCAGATTCATCCTGAGGGGAACATGAATGTCTGAACCAAATGTCATAGCAATCCATCTAACACTTGTTGAGATATTTCACTCGAAACCACAAATGGCCAACGGTGTGTGATTGTGTGTGAATGTTTATCCCTCCTGATGACCATGTGGCACGTTGTATGGTAGCCTCTGCCTCTGTATGAATGTGTGTGAATGGGTGAACGCTGACATGTGTGGTAACGCGCTTTGAGCGAGTGATCGCAAAGATTGGAAAAGCGCGATGTAAATGCAGTCCATTTACCATTTACCGAATGAGGTCACAAATGCTGACCCCATAGTGTTGCTTGACCAAAGCTCATGATTGTCTGTACAAAATTTGGTGCCAATACATCTGTCATTGTCGGGATATTTCACTGAATAAGTAAAACGTTGACCCGCTGGTGACGCTAGAGGAACAGTCGGGGGATTATCTATGTCAGCAGGCTTTATCCTCTGGGGACCATGAAATGAGTCCATCCAATAGTTGTTGAGATATTTAACCCTCACAGTGCTGGACTGACGGACCAACATTGACATTCCTAGAGGAGCAAAAATCTATTTCCTACAATAAACACAAACATCACCTGAGGCAGACTCTTCAGCAGACTAAGAGAAATGGCACCAGAGCCACATCCTACTTCCAAGCATGTATGCTGTGCGTCTACACCGACTCCAGTCCCGGGCTTCATCTGCAGATCAGTGAGCACGAGGTCAACCAACTCCTGCACCAACACACAGAGAAACATCTGGTTACGTTTGATTCATCACTGGGATTTCACTACGTTTGTGAGGCCTGTTTTTCTTCTGTCAAACCTCCGTTTCCGGTCTTGGTATGAACACAGGAGGTCTCATCTTCAGAGTCAGATCTCTGAAGTCCCACTCCTCGATCACGTACTGTACAGGCATCCTGCACCGGACACACACATATATGAGTAAAAAAAACCCCCATCTGAATACATGTTTATACATAGGTATATGTTAATACTTTATACCTGGATAGGCGTCTCGAGCAGAGCTTCCACATCTGCTCTGTTTTTTCTGGACTGAGAAACTCTGTTAACTTCCCCTGCTCCAGACTTTCTATCTGGAGGAAGAAACGTCATGTAAGTACAGGAAGGGATGCTGTTAATTGTGAATGTGGCTATTCAGACATATAACAGCCATGATGTCTGGGGCCCAGTCGATAGGGGGGGGGGCAGCAATGATCATGTTCATTTGGTAATGATAATCAATTTTTATTTTGAACAAAAATATTCACCATAACTTGTTAAAATAACAACAATAAACATTGTATTCATTGTTGCTTGAGTCTTTTTTTGAATGCAAACAGAAAATAAACGTACATGGGTGCGGCCACATGGCCTGGTAAATGTACTGATCTTAGGCAACTATTAGCTAATGTTAGCATATTTCTGTGGGCAGGCCAGACATCAGGCAATGTAGAATGAGATCAGCAAATTTCCACTTACAGTTTTAGCCCCGAGCAGATAAGCAAGGATGTAATGACAAGAGTGGTCAGGCTCCGTCACGCCTCTCTCAGCAAAGTGTCTCCTCCATAAATCCACCGCCTGAAGTGCTGTGATCCTGCCTGCAGGTACAGCTGGAGCGCTGAATGTGCGCACAGCATGGGAGCCCAAAAGTCCCTAAAAAATTAAAGAGAGTTTCTAAATATCCAGCTGTGGTTTAACAGGCACTTCTTGGATTCCCCTCTGGACTTCCTGCTTTGCTCTGTTTTATATCATATTAAACTGAGAAACTGTGGTGGACATTTTCCCTATTTTCTGACATTTTATAGACCAAACGATTCAAGAAGAAATCTAGAAAATAATCGGCAGATTAATCAATAATGAAAATAATCATTAGTTGCTGCCCTGGTTTGCAAATAAACATATTTACAAAAAATACACTTCATATAATAGAGCAACAAAAGACATAAATAAATTCAACATACAGTAGATGTCATCATAATAAAATTGAAATGAGCTATAAAAGCAACAGCAACTAGGCCTACAGTTTGTAAACCCAACAGCCAAGGGAACAAATAATCTAATTTTTCTGTTTGATTTGGCGCTCCGAGGGAAAGTGTACCTCCCCCTGATGGCATGAGCCGAAACTCTGCATGAAGAGGGTGTTGAGGGTCCACCAGAGTGGGCTTTTGCCCTCTGATTGGCTCCAACTTGATAAACATGGCTAAGTTCATTCAAGTTAGTGCCAATGGTTTTTGGCAAAGTTTAACAATCTTTCCCAGCCTATGCTGAGGTTGCCGAACCAACTCATTGCAAAAGTTCAAATTAACTCAATAAAATATTAATAAAACATTTTCATGAGCGATCTGTCGACGTTGAAAACCCTCAACCTTCTTAAGAAAAACAGTCTCTCATATGGAATGGCTCATCTCCACTCAGCTGTCCAGACTTTGTTTCCGCCTGACTGTAAAATGAAACTTCGCCGGCTCTGTCTGTTAAAGTTTGCCTGTTTGGACTCAGTACCTGGTTTTGACTGTCGACTGTTTTTGGACCGGAGTAAAGAGAACTTTTATCTTTAACGGTTTTTATCTACTTTTAGAAGCTTGTTGTGTTTCTGAGCCATTACTATACCTCTGATTTTTTACATTTTAAAACATTTTGAGACGTATCATTGGGACTATCGGTATCATCTATGAACTTGTGGTGGACATTTGTAATCAATTAATAGAATATGATTTATATATTGATCAATAATGACATGTTAGTTGCTCCCCCACAGGTGTAATTCTAGATACATGGGTAGTCTTGACCCTCTAAATATTTAATGGGCACATTAAACACATGAGCCCATTCTTCACTTGTTAAAAAGTACTCTGAATTTCAAAACTGTCAAACCATTTAGACCACTTAAATGTTCAAATAGAATTAAATGTAATATTACCTCACTGCACTTAGGATTAATGAATTAATTAACATCCAACTACGTCTCATACATGCTGCTGGGTCTGTCCGTGTAATTACTTACACAGATGTGTCCCTTCTGAAGCTGAAATTAAATTTTAGCCTTTGTTTAGAAACAATTAGAGACTGTGCTGCCACTGCCAGACCCATGTTCAGTAAGACAGATTTCAAATAGGTATATAAACTGTTCACTTTTTAATAAAAATCTTAAATCCACTCAAATGTAAATGCACAGCAACCAATAAACGGCTCAATAAATACATAAATAAAGCATAATCACAGTGCTTAGAGGATATATATATATATATATATATATATATATATATGCACTCTGTACATTCAGTTGTCTAGCTGCTACAAAGAATAATTGTGCTAAACAGTTAGCATCACATCTACTGTACCAAGAGGAAGAAACAACAACAAAATGTATCTGACCAGTTAGTTAGTTACCTTTGGTCCAAAGCATCTGTAGCCTGCACTCAGGGATCTCCTCCACATGATTGATCTAAACACACGCCGCCTTTAAATCATTATTCTTTTAGCTGGACAGGAACATATAGTTAGTGTAGACATCAACTGTACTCGCTGCATCCTTACGGTATTCTGTCGTGCTACACGTACACTTTCAAGGTCACCTGTATCGCCCTCAATGGACATTAAACTACACTTTCTGCAGCTCTAGCCGGATGCCACGCTCGTTGATACTGTTGATAGTATTTCCTACACATGGAGCAACAAAACCTCTCCGCTGGTGACGTGACGCAAAACGTCTCCAAATGCGGCGCACACTGCGCAGACCTGACACCCTGGAGGGAAAGCTTTTTGGAACAACATTATTATATATTATTATTATATACCTTATATATATATATATATATATATAAGGTACTGAACCATGGATGTATTAGGGTCTGGCTATTATCATATAGATTCTGTATCAACAACAAGCTTAAAGTACAAATCAAACATTTAAATAATGCATATGTAGCAAATCTATCGTCCTCTAAATTCTTAGATTTTGAAAACAAATATAATTTTTGCAATGCTGAACCAGAATCTTTCACACAATTATTTTACTACTTGGATGCATTCAGTTACTTTTTGGACTCGGATGAAAGATTATAGTAAATTGTGTAAACGTAATCATCATTATATTAAAATTTAGTGTAAGAATGTCATTATAGATTTTGAACATGATAAATAAAACATTGCATTCATTGTAAACTAGACTTAAGACTTTAAAACGTGTAAGCAGAAAAAAAAAGTAATACAACTGTCAAACTGTACTGTGAGTAAGAATAACATGTATTTTTTTCTTATTATAATTTAATGTTATTCAAGCTTATTTATCCCAATTATATTTATTTTTTTCTTATTAACATTCATATTGTTGTTTCTCTGTAGCATTATGTTGAGTCTGCAATGTTTGTACATTTGACTGTTTTACACTGCGCAGCACTGACCCTGGTGAACAGTGTTGCCTTTAAGGACTGTCGAATATAACACGCTAAGCACTGGAGAAAAACACAGCAGTATAGTGATTAGCACTAAAACCCAGAATGTTTTTGATATTTATCACGCAGAAATAATGTAAATATTGTGAACCCGATGTGTACAACTGCTAGTGAATATATCAACATTAAAATGTCCTGAAAGGCACATAATTTCCCACAGAATAGTGAAACCTCAGATGTTCAAAAGATATCGGCGAAAAATGAATTGTGTTATTATTTTTTGTTTGTTAAAAAAGACACATCATCCACTGTCTAGTATTTACAACGTGCGTTAGCCGCATCAGTAAATTACGAGGAGCTTGTGAAGACAGCAGTAGTGTTGTTCCCCAGCAGTCTGGTGTGCATGGATGTGTCGGAGAGTTGTTGGATGGTTTATCTATTAGGTTGACAGCATTTTATTATATTATTTTAAGGTCAGTGAAACACATTTGTCCGGACGTGACAGCGGCTGAATGTGTTTCTCAGACGGTCGCGAGCTTGTTTTTCAACGTTGAAGCTGTAAGCTAGCAGCTAGCAGCTAGCTTCCGCTGCTAAATAAATAACAGGAAGCTGTCCTCTGAGACTGAACCGGGTTGGTTGAAGTTTGTTAAACTGAGCATTTGGTGAATTATCTGGGTTAAGGTTGCGCAGACAAAAAGGTTCAATGTTGATCATGACCACGCGAATAGAGTGTATATTCTTCAGTGAGTTTCACCCCACCCTGGGTCCAAAGATAACATATCAGGTAAGTGTGCACATGCTATTTTTATTTTTTAACAAGGGAAGAGGTAATAACATGAACACAACTCTCCTATTAGTTAGCATAATCACTACCAACAATAAATATCCTTATTATATTGTAATACAAATAATAATAATGATACATGCATCTATATAGCCCTTTTCAAAACAGACACAAGACAACACAAACAGATAGGCACAAGTAAAAACAATAAAGTAACTATTAAAACAGAATATATCAATAGCAGTATAATAATAAAATAGGTAGTGGTAAAAAAAAGGCGATACAAACAAATATATATATATATATATACATTTAGTAAAGTTCTGATATAATTTGAAACCATAATCATTAAGTACATTTTAGTGTAATATGCTGTTTTATAATCATTTATATATATATTTGAATAATTTATCATTTTATAAGTATGTTGAATATATGTTCTAAATTGTATCAGAAGTAGCCATAAATCTTGGTAAATGGTTACATATTGCTCTGGGACAGTCTCTGCTTTACTGTATGTATTATAATAATAATAATAATAATTGATCTTTGTTAATGGTTAGCAGGTATTTAATCCCCCTACATATTTGTGTGGTTTTGACCTTGGAAGTGGAAAGTACATAATCTTTTCAATGTATTTTATAGGATGTATTTTCATACAGTGTCCCCTGTGTCCTCACCTGACAGGTCCCAGAGGAATACATTTCACGGGAGCTCTTTGACACAGTTCAGGTTTATATCATCACCAAGCCAGAACTACAAAACAAATTGATAACAGTGTATGTCATCTGATGCTTTTTTCTCCTTTCCATAATTCATAGATTTTTTTGGTTGCCCATCAGATCTGTGTTTATGCTAATGTTGCTCTTTTTCAGTGTCAGACTATCTTCTGTGCTTTATTTTATTTCTTTTTTAGCACTGCCATGGGAAAAAAGTTAATTGGGTGTCCTGTGTGCATCGAGCATAAAAAGTACAGCAGAAATGCCCTCCTGTTTAACCTCGGCCTTGTGTGTGACGCCCAAACCAACACGTGTGCCCTTGAGCCGATCGTCAAGAAGCTGTCTGGGTATCTCACAACTCTGGAGGTAGTGAATGATGCATTTTCACCTCTGAACTTGTCACATGTGATTGATTCGATGCTTGTTTTCAGACGTCTCAGATGATCTTAAATGTTTCTGCCTCGTTGTGTTGCAGCTGGAGAGTGGCTTTATATCCAACGAGGAGAGCAAGCAGAAACTTTTACCCATTATGTCGACTTTGTTAGAAGAACTTAATGCCACAGGAGCCTGCACTCTACCCATAGGTATATTATTTTGTATTTTACAGTCTACATTCCAGTCTTATCTATTAAGGCTGTAAGAAAATGTCGATACACTTGAGTATCGTAATATTATGTTTAAAAATTATTTAATAATATATTTATATATATATATAAAAAATAAAATCTGTTACGTATGTAACTGTGTTTGTTTATATATTTGTATTTATTTTATTTGTTTACCTTAAGAATCCTGCATATTATTTTTTGTACTGATATAGGCAAATATTAATTCCTTTGCTCAGATTGCAAAAAATATAAGCTCTATGATGTTGGATGTTACAAGGAGTTTAATGCAAATGCAGATCTGTTCTGATTGCATGAAAAAAAAAGTAAACGTTTTTTTTTACTCAGATTTATGCATATAGCGGTTTGAGTTTTATACTATGACAGTTATCCTAAAATGAGATTATAAAAATTGCAATATATGTTGCCTTGCTTACAGTATCGCAATATATTGAATCGTAACCCATGTATCATAAAACATATTGTATTGCCAGATTCTTGCCAATACACAGCCCTATGGCAAAAAAAACAACTGTCTCTTTAACATACAACCTTAAGGTGGTGGTGAAATGCAAATTATGTGTGTTGAGAAAATGTTAGTACAAAACATCTTGAAGATGTTGTGGCAGCAGCACCAAAAGTGACCTAAAATAGAATTTAGTGATACTTTGGTTTCATTATAGACAATTAGGGTCCCAAGACTCGGCAGCACCACTGTGCAAGCTGTAGTGTAAAGCAAGTGCTACAACGAACAAACAAACAAAAATGTGTCTTTTTTTCAGGGATGGGATGGTGACAATATGTTGTTGTGAAGTTTTGTAATAGTAGTTATTTTTCTAGGGTTAAAGACTGCTGTTTAAAGACAGCATTTAAACTCACATTTCTTATTTCATGATAAAGTGCCCTACAATATGCCGTAATCTATTCCTAGATATTGATATATCTTCAAGTTGTGCTAGCGAACAAACTAACAAGACCCTTTTCTAAAACTGACTAGAAGTAATGAAGGTAATTGCTTGAAACAGTTACCGTATTTTCCGGACTATAAGGCGCACTTAAAAGCCTTTAA
>CALSBV010011423.1:10611664-10696572 GCA_943590825.1 Bovichtus diacanthus
TATATATATATATATATATATATATATATATACCTCAGTTCTATATTTGTTTACCACCTCATTTTTTTACTTTTTTATTTGCAAAGTGAACTAGACATTATTAATTCCTCGTCACAAGCATTCCAGAAGTTAACCCCTTTCACAGATAGACATCTATTCTTTATATTTGTCCTCAGCCTTAGTTTTTAAACATACCTATTCACCTAAATTCATACTGGCTATATTCTACTTATTTTTCCTAACAGTGGCCTAATTCTCTGTCATAACTATTCGAGGGTTTGTTTATTTTGGTGATCGTCATCGTGCCTTTTTACCTCCCTCCAGTACTCCAATGTTTATTGCACCACCCCCAAAGTCCAGAGCCTCATAGATGACAAGTCCATACAGGAGGAGTGCCTCAGCTACGTCACTAAGCAAGGTAAAAAAAGGTCATGATTGTTGTGTTGTTTTTATGCCTCCGCGCCGGCAACATCATGTTTTCATGTTGTCCGTCCCATTCTCGTGAATACGATAACTCGGCAACACCTGGAAGCATTTTTCTTCAAATTTGGCAAAAGATGCACTTGGACTCAAGGATGAACTGATTATAATTTGGCCGTCAAAAAAGGTCACTGTGACCTCACAAAACACAATTAGGCTATAACTCAAAGAGTTCATATGCAACTTGACTGGTTGGGGGAGGTATACAACTGCGCGGCAGTGATTGTAGTTTTCCTTTATTTTGCTACGTTCATTGTTTTATTGTCTGTCAGGTCAGAAGCGTGCCAGTCTGAGAGATGTCTTCCAGCTGTACTGCGGTCTGAGTCCAGGAACCACAGTCCGAGACCTTTGTTCTCGCTACTCGCAGCAGCTTCAACGGGTTGATGAAAGGTTTGCGTCATTCACCTTATCAGTTCCTGAAAAGACTTCATGACTCTTGAAAAGTCAGAGTGACATTTATTTACACGTGTGACATGTCATCATGTGTTGCCTTTCAGGAGGCTGATCCAATTTGGACTGATGAAGTCTCTTATTCGACGGCTGCAGAAATATCCGGTGAAGGTGATCCGCGACGAGAGGAGCAGGCTGCCTCGACTCTACACCGGTTGTCATAGTTATGATGAGATCTGCTGCAAAACAGGCAGGTTTTTAAAGCTCTCTCTGTTTGTTTGGTATAACTAATAAATAATGGTAGAAAACTGCTTATAATGTGATAATTTTACAGGGATCAGTTACCAGGAGCTGGATGAACGTTTGGAAAATGATCCCAACATCGTGGTGTGCTGGAAGTGACATGAAAACAGACTGAAAGATACAGAGATGTCTCCACCAAAGATGCCTTTAATGACCGGAAGACTTTTTGTTCGATAAGTGTTTTGTTTGTTTTTTAACAAAAGTCCTCAATAAGAATTAACATCAATTCTGTTGAGGTCAAGTGATGACAGTGATATTTATTAATATTGTACAAAAGAGAATTTGTGATTAATAAAAGAGATTATACCATATTGTGACAGATTGTCTTTAATCACAGTGCATAAAGCGATGGGGATAAAACATCTAGCATTTTACATTTGATGAAATTTTGTAGCCATAAAAATGAGACGAGAGAATCAGACTGGAAAAAAGATATTTTGTTTCAAACTACAGTAAAAAATATTTTTCAATATTAATTTAAAAAATGTTTTACTTCAGCACTGTACTGTAGAAATGTAAGGAAGGCCTACTTTGACTGCTATAGTTACCTTTAATCATCAACAATATATCATATTTTAAAGCTTATCATATTGTGTTTGTCAAATCTTTATTTGTAAACACTAAAAATGCTAATTACAATTACATCAGCAAGTAAAATGTAATGATAATAACAATAATCTTTATTTATGCTTTTCATTTTTTTTTTTTTAAAGGAAATAAAAGACCGTTCAAAGATTTAAAGGAGACCTGATTTTCACGGGCAGATCGTTCCAGACCTTCGGGCCCCTGGACTTGAAGTACACTTTGTTAGTAATACTTAGGCTACTTGTAATGGTCTATGTTTACAGTGTGTACCTGCAGCTGTGAATACTTCCTCCATCACTGCTGATGGCATACTCAGAAAATGTATTAAAGGGAAGAAGAAAGATGTCTGCTGAACAAATGGATTCAAATGTAAATGTCTAAATAATCTAATCTGACAATTAATATTTTTTTGAGTGACCTTCTTATACTCAGCTAGCTGTTGGTTTTACTTGAAGAAGCACCGCCCCTCTCTGGCGGCGGAGAGGAACTGCGCGCTGGGTGTGCTTGGTTTACAGTCACCATGACAACCACAGGGAACGCAGGGTATCGGTACCTCCAAAACAGAAGACTGAAGAGGGACACTCTCATTTTGTCTCTTCATAGGTCGTTGACTATTTTCCTACAGCGAAATGGACGCGTCTGTAATTCTACCTATCGAAGCAGAAGCGTTTGTTAAAAGTCTGGAAACTTTCTCTCTCAAGGAAGTGGGATCTGAGAGGTAAGATTAACCAGCAGCTAACATTAAGCTAACACACTTATGCTAACGTTAGCGAGACTTAAATTACGTTAGCGTAACATACACACACACACACACACACACATATATATATATATATATATATATATATGAAACTACATTCAATAGTTTATAACAGCCAATTCAATGAAGATATATGGGACTCAAAACACACAAAATATTCAAATCCCCAACCAAAACTGCAGTGCCTCTAATAAAGTGGGCTACTTTATTAGAGGCACTGCGGTAGTAGCCTATGTGAGTGTTAGGAGTGAAATGCAGATATAATCAGAATCAGAATAATGTTAATTGCAAAGTAAGTTATGCACTTACAAGGGATTTTCCCTGGTGCAAGCAACAAGTATAAGTAGGCAATGCAAAAGTCAAGTACATATAAATACAGAATACAAAAATCACAATAGAATGTACTATTAAAAAGACTATAACATAACAAATATGCATAATAAGATGTAGTATACAACATGACTGTTTGTTTTATAATGAGAGAGCTGTAGAGTCGTGTGCAAGATGTGCAAAAAAAACTAAAGTTAATTCAAGGCAATAATCTCCCCTAAGGATGTATGGGCTACTCAGTTCATCACACACGTCAAGTCAGAAACAAACAACAACACAGTACAAACAAAACAACTGAAATGAAATTTGATCAATTGATCAAAACACACACACAACATATTTTTTTAAATAAATACGTTGATAACATTTTCTGATTTTGTTTGATTGTGAAACTTTTAGGACAGGACATTTTTAGCTGTGACTATGAGTACTGTTGACTGGTAGAATAAATAAGTGTCTGTTGAATTCTTGAGATTTAACTACAACTGCCCAGTAAAAACTCCCCCTTTTTTTCAGTGCTTTTTCATGATTTTACTCTTTGTGTGTCGACAGGTGGTTCAGACAGCATGAGCAGATCGAGAAACTCAACATGCAGGCGATACTGAGTGCTTCTGCCATGCACGATGAGTTCGTCAAGGAGCTTCTGGTGTCATATGGAAAGGTGACTGCTGCCTACATGTGATGTTAAAATGTCGGTGGAATTTAGAGAAGCCCTGCAAGAAAAAGTCTCCTGAAACAATTTTTGTGGTTGTTTCTATTGCTTAGAATGACATATGATAGCATGAACACATTAAAGAAAGCCTTTATCTACAGCAGGGGTTCTCAAACTTTTTCAGACCAAGGACCACTTAACCAATAAAAAAACACTCACGGACCACCTAACTCCCCAAATATCCAAAAACAATAGGCCTGCTTACCACTCCAACAGTATATTACAAATTACAGGCTAATATTGAGCTTCCTGTGACCTTCTCTACATCGCTCGTTCACACATTATATCATCAGCAACAATATCATGTATCATGTATCAACAATACAAATACAACTACGGATTCTACAAGCATTTCATTCATATGCGATCTAAACAGTAAATGCTGATTTTTCACATCATATGAAACGTAGACTACATTTATTACTGAGTTTAGTATTAACTTACTTATGAAAATTAAGTTTTTTTTCACATCCAAGCTTTTTTCATGAAAATATTTCATGAAATATTTTTTCATATCCAAGCTTTTTTCATGAAGATTACTTTTGTTTTGTATCCAAGCTTTTTTCATGAAAATTAAGGTTTTTTTCATATCCAAGCTTTTTTCATGAAAATTAAGGTTTTTTTCATATCCAAGCTTTTTTCATGAACACTTTTTGTATTTTTTCACATTCAAGCTTTTTTCAAGAAAATTAAGTTTTTTTTTTAAATACATTTTTTTCCCATGAAAATTAAGTATTTTGACATCCAAGCTTTTTTCAATAAAAAAATTAGTTTTTTTTGACATTCAAGCTTTTTTCATGGAAATTAAGTTTTTTTCCACATCCAAGCTTTTTTCAGGAAAATTAAGTTTTTTTCCACATCCAAGCTTTGTTCAGGAAAATTAAGTTTTTTTTTTTTACAGCCAAGCTTTTTACATCAGGGGTTCTCAAACGCACAGAAAATCACTTGTTGTTGCTGCGACTGAACCACTTGTAGCTGCTGAATCACCTGCATCAGGACGATGCACCTTCACTGTAGCGTCAGATTTTTTATTTAATTTTCTTTTAACTGACCCGGTATTGAGCCATCGATCCATCTTGTCAGTTGACCGCGCAGATCATTTATGACGGAAGATCGTAAAATGCTACATCTATGCTACACTCTATACTAGTCATTTTTAAACAGTTTGAGAAACACTTTTAATCTTATAATATATTAATTTAAAATGTGACATTTTACCAATATACTCACGGTCCGTGGACAACTCTTTGAGAAAGACTGATCTACAGTATCTTTTGTTTTCCTCGCCCTCTCTAGATACCTGTTCTGGTCCATGAAATGATCCTTGTCGAAGTGTGGAAGCACAAAGTGTTCCCCGTTTTATGTCAGCTGCAGGACTTTAATCCCAAGAGCACATTTCATCTTTACATGGTGGTGAGTTTAAAATGAGATGTAAAAATGATGATCAGCTCACAGGGCTCATAACTGATTTTGTGTGTACTTTAATGTATCCTTCTTAGATCCACCATGAAGCCACGATCATAAATCTACTTGAAACGATAATGTATAATCAGGTCAGTGTGCACACAAATTAAAACCCCTAAATTATATTAATCTGCCTCATTTATATGTGTTAAAGCATGGAAATAATAATGCGGCAAGGCAGTTTAGACACTTTCTCTCTATAAATATTGTTATGAATTCAGCTTTTTGGGATATGTTGAAACCGTTTTGTGTGCAGGATTCGTGTGAGGCAGCTGGTGACTCTGTTCTTGACTTGGTGGATTATTGCCACCGCAAACTCACCCTGTTGGCCAGCAGAGCGACCAGGGAGGGCCAACACAGCCTGACAGGGAAGGCAGGTGTACCCTCTATAGAGGTACAAGAGTCTGAAATCGATGGTACTTTTGTTGGTTTTATCGTTCAGGCTACTGCAGAGGAATCTTTCTTTCACTTAAACTGATCAGTCACATCATTCTTTTCACTTGGTAAAGGAGTTGCAGATGCAGAGTGCTGCACTGGAGTTTGAAATCTCCCTGAAGGCTGTCTCCGTGCTGCGCTTCATCACTGATCACACCGAGAGGTACGTCCGTGTCTGGATCGTCAATAAAGGTTAATGGTTAGAAGCTGAGAAATCTTCCGATACTTTTAGGAATGCAATTCAAGCTCAATCATTGCATTATGTATTTTCAGATACTAAGAGTGCAGCTGACTAATGCTGCCACTAACACTTTTGTTTATTAATCATTTTGTGTATAAAACACGAGAGAGTTGTAAAACAAAAGCATGTCACGATTTCTCAGAACAAAGGTTAACATCTTCAGCTTGTTTTGTCTGACCAACAGTCCAAATGCCAAATATTTCAATTTTACTATAATATAAAACAAAAAAAAGCGTCAAATCCTCACATTTGAGAATCTGGGATTCCGGTTATTTAATAATTTACTAGTCCTTTCACATCTACAGCTGACAGAAGGACATTTTTGCTTTACAGTATCAGTGTCATCAATCGCATGCTGTGCACCCATAACATGCCTTGCGTGCTGGTTCAGCTGATCGACTGTTGCCCTTGGAGTCGCTGTCAAGAAGGTATAGCACACCTCTTTCATATATGCATAATGTGTCCTTAAATTTTGTGCATGGAAAAAATGTAAATGTGTGACTTTTGCCTAATATAAGCCTCCATTCTCCCACTGAAGACGGGGTAGAGAAGTACATAAACGGCAAATGGCAGAGGATTCCTGTTGAGGACCGTTTAAAGATGACAAAACTAGATGGTCAGATCTGGATTTCCCTTTACAATCTGCTGCTGAAGGAAGACTGCCAAAGGAAATATGACTTCAACAATTTCAACAAGAACCAGCTTCTTAAGGTATACTGCCAATAACATCTTGACCGACTCTTTGCATCTGACAGCACATTTCATTATTCCTTCATCTTCTTGTGCTGTGTTACTTGTCATTTTAGTAAATCAATGTTTTTAAATCGTGTCAATCAACTCCTCCTCCAAGTGGCTTTTGTATATTAGCTGCAGACTGAAGCTTAGGAAGTGTGTGAGTGCCAGATCATTGTCCTCCAACATCATATCTGATCTCCTTGCTCGTTAAAACACAGATTCAGTTTCAAAGGTTGTTTTGAGTAAGATGTTTCCTCCTATTATGTGCTTTCTCATCCTCTTCCTGTTTGCATTACTTATACAACCGGAGCCTTGTGCATCCTCCTGTAAGCACATTTGTTTCCTTATTCAGTCCATGTAACTCATTGTAGAAAATAGTGCAGAAGTTGACATTGTTTTTGTTGCTGTTGTATTATTTGTGGGCTTATCGTTGATGTGCCACAGCTCCGGGGATACTTGACAGAGGTGTTGATGGATCAGTTGCCAAACCTGGTGGAGCTGCAGCGTTACCTGGCTCACCTCGCCCTTACAGACCCTGCGCCCCCCAAAAAAGAACTAATTTTGGAACAGGTACACACCCACACATACACACATATCTCTACTGTATACGTAACTATGTCCCCTGTGTATTAACCCTCTGCTTTGCTTTATATATAGATCCCAGAAATGTGGAACCACATTGTGAGAGAGAATAATGGCAAGTGGAAGGCAATAGCAAAGTATCAAGTCAAAGAAACGTTCAGCCCATCTGAAAGGGACCTGAGGCTGCAGGCACAGAGGTAATACTTAAAACACAAGTCTGAGATACACAGACATCAACTCCACCCAATTGCTTTGTGATTATTATTGAGCTCGTTTTACCAGGTTGAACCGGGTGTACAGTTTGGATGTGATGGAGAGTTTACTCCCTGAGAAGCCAAAGTGTGGATCCTGTGGGAAAGAGGCTGCGAAGAGATGCTCTCAGTGTCAGGGAGAATGGTACTGTCACAGGTAAGACATATATCGATATAAGTAAGTAATGCAGACGCTGTCAATGGATGTATTTCCCAACCCTCACCTATGAGCAAGAGCTTTGACTGAAAGAATGAGATTGTGTATATAAACTGCCACACTTAGTTTCCTGTGCCTATATCAGGATAAAGCTCAGAGTAGAACCGCTGCTCCCTCCAGGTTGAAAGGAGCCAGTTGAGTTGGTTTGGGGACACTGGCTCCGGAATAGGGTGGGCAACGAGACTCATTGTGCCCCCACTTTCAGGTGTTATAGTAATAAGAGTGGCAACGTTTAAACCAGGTATTACGTCATCGAATGTTGGCGATAATGTCTAAGCCGACGCCGTCTAACATGTTACCTTTTATCCAATTATAATCAACCATCGTGTCATTCAAATGAAATCAAAGTGATCTGCCGCAAGCTTCTACCATTGTGATTGATGTCTGCCTCCTATTTCTACACTCTTGGTAAAAAAGAATGCCAAAAAAAAGTCCACTAGCCTATTAGGTCATCCAAAACTGAAAGCCACCTCCACTTCAAAACTCATTCTGACGCCACTGTTTGGGGATCTGACTAGGAAGCCTCCATATTAAAGTATCCCAGGCAGCTCCGACTGGGGGGAGGTACAGGGACAGACCCAGAGACGTGTCACCCAGGAGCAGGAGGACGTGTCTAGGTAGAAGGACGTGTGGGTTACCTTGCTTGTAGCCTGCAGCCACGGCAACTTGTCCGGAAAATGGACGAGTGGATGGATAGAAGTCTGTGTTTCTACATCAGACATAACATTACATCTGATCCATGACCGTCAGACATACTTTCCTGTAAAACTGAATATCTTAATAAATGTTTTTTGTTATAGCATGTGTGATATGTCTCTGCTGATCTTGTTGTTCTTGTTTCACAGAGAATGTCAGGTGAAGCACTGGTCCAAACACAAGAGAGCCTGCCAGCTTATGGCTGGGGCCGCAGAGGAGATCCAGAGGGGCCTGCACATCGACAGCTAACAGAGAGAGAAGCACATGGAAGGACTGCTGGAGGGACGGCAGGAGAACAGATCCATGTGCACGATGCAAATTTGCGTTCCTATTACATTATGGCGTACTGTTTTAACCGATACTTTGTGTATTTAATAAAAGAGATTCCTTCTCTACTTTGTTGTTATTCAACACAGCTGACACGACACATTTATCTACATTACACCAGCAGCAGATAAAATGTTTTACCAACTCTCGCTACCTTGTCTTCTTGCCCATCGCTATTATGAACAAAGGCATGTAGGTATTTTCAAATGACTACAACATATAGAATCACTTATATTTATACTCGCCTAGTTAAAGTAGCTGTGAATTTGTGGCTCCTCTTCTCGGTTAATATTCCTGCTGGTTGTGTTCAGACTTTACCCTCCCTGAATGTTGGCTTGTTGACTTTCTGTCTGTAAATACATAACAGGATGAGCTGTACATTTAAGCATTATAAATATCTTTAGTTTGAAGTCTTGCAGATTATATACAGTATGTATATATAAAATATATATTTTCAGTGGTGAAATGTAACTAAGTACAATTTTATGGCACTTCCTTCTTCTACTCCACTACATTTAGAATCAAATATTGTACTTTTTACTGCACTGCATTTATTTGACAGCTTTAGTTACTTTGCATGTTTAAATCATTAATAAAAAATATAAAATCAAACAATATATTATGACCTTTACCAGCTGCAACACATAGGCCTACACATTACAGTAATGCATCAATAATTATAATGTATTAATATATATATATATATATATATATTATTCTGATTATATTTTCCATAATGACTACTTTTACTCTTGGTACTTTAAGTATATTTTGATGCTAATACTTTTGTACTTTTACTTGAGTAAGGAATGCAGGACTTTTACTTTTACTTTTACTTACTATTTTTACCCTGTAGTATTGATACTTTAAGTAAAAGATTACTATAAGACTACTTCTCTCTCTCTCTCTCTCTCTCTCTCTCTCTTTCTCTCTCTCTCTCTCTCTCTCTCTCTCTCTCTCTCTCTCTCTCTCTCTATATATATATATATATGTAGATGTAGATGAAACCAGATCCATCACAGTTAGCCCCTGCAGTGGCTGGAGGGGTGTAGGGGTGTAGGGCTTTCTGCACGCCCCCTCACTCAGCTGTGCTCCGGACTCAGAAGCACCCCCTATGTGAAAACATTCCGGATGTTGGTACAGTTCAACCTCATCTCCCTCTCTCATTTCTATGACAATCTGCTTGGAGTCGGACTGACACAGTGAAAAGATGGTGAGCGTCCTCAGAAGTGCTCAGATACCGCGGTTACACTGACGTTACCCCCCCAAAAAAAAGAAGCCGGCGCTCCTCTGTAGCTCGCTGTGAACGAGCCCGCCGGGGATGACAGATTATTTCCAGAGATGTAGCTGCGGCTGCACACCTCCGTTACTTGGAAACCGTCAGAAGTTTTCTGCGGAAAGTTTTTCTCTTCGGATGGAAGAAGTTTTGAGACAAAGCGGTCGCCACGGGGCTGGTTTCTCCCCTGTTTTTGGTAAGTCAGACTACAGATTTGTATTTGACTTTGAAGTTGCAGAAGTGATTACTGTAATTGACTCAACGTGTTGTTTGGGAGTCAACGTTCATCCTCCGAGTAAGTCCTCGTAAATGCATTGTTTTATTTACAGGCATTATAGCTACTTAGTCGTGTAAAACGTAGCCTATACATTAAAGTGCTACAGTAATGTGTTTCACATGAGGCTGTTATGGCTACTTTCATACCCTGCTGCATATGCTACGTTAGCAGACAATGAAATGTTATATAATGAGCCTACTTATAGAGAGGCTATGGGACGTATGACAAAACAAAACATGGTTACTAAACCAGCATACCAAAGTATAGAAGGTTAAACAACACGTCTGAAATCTACTGTAACCTAAATAAAAATGGGCAAAAACTAAACAAACATTGTATAATAGAAAGCCATATTCATAATCAATGTGAATTAGTACCTTTCCTCTTGCACTGTGCTTTAGTACAGTTTACTTGAGTATTTCCATACTACGCTACTATACTTGTACTACATGTCAGAGGGAAATGTTTTACTTTTTACTCGACTGCATGATAGCTGTACTCTACAAAATAAGATCAGTTAAAAAAATATGATGTATTATTACAAATTAAACTGCCAATAAATGAGTTCAAATGTATACTATACTATACTATAACATTAAAGTTCTGTTTACACGTTAAAGCATCAGTAATAATAATCCAATAATATAATATAATATGTACGTATGTATGTATGTTTGTGTAATATATGCCATTCTGCTGCATAATGTGTACTTGTTACATTTAGCTGATAATACTTATGTACTTTTACTAAAGTAACATTTTGAACTACATTCAGTATCTACAGAGTCAAATGGAAGCCTTTTCGAAAACACCAAATAAACAACAACAGGTTGAACACTGAAGGTTCCTGTGACTAACTCAAATGTCACGGATCACATTGTGTAAAATGTTAAAACAGGAGCCAGATATTATTTGGCTCCTGTGTGTTATTGTGTGTTTTTCTGCCTGTCAGTGATAATGGAGGAAGTCAGGCTCTGAGGTGACACAATGTCTTGGGGGGAGTTCATCGAGCTCCGTGACCTGAGGCCGGACAGAGAGACGATAGAGCTGACACACGGCACACTTTCGCCCTGCTCACCTCCACGCCTGGAGAGAGCCAACGCTCTGAGGATCAGCCCGGGGAAGGTCCCAGACCGGCTGAGCCGGGCGGGCATCATCAGAGTCCTGAGCAGCACCCAGGACCCCCAGCTCACTGAGGAGAAGGGAGAGGGACACAACTTCCAGCCCTGCAGCCACGCTCAGCCCACGTGGTGTGACCTGTGTGGAGACTTCATCTGGGGCCTGTACAAGCAGAGTTTGCGGTGTGTCAGTGAGTAGGCTGTTTGTGCGCCTGGGTGTGTGCATGTGTGACTGCCTGTGCATATGCATGATCAGAAATGAGAGCAAGGCTGAGTAGGAGGAAATTTGGTTAAACAGAAAAGAGTAGAAGTTAAAAATAACCCTGTACTAAAAAATCATTATATTTTCTCTGTTTGGTTTGCCAGAAATGTGCTCCATGTTGTTAATTGTTTTTGGACCAGTATAGAACATGCATGCAAATTGTGGTTTTGGTGATGTGATCATTATCTATGCTCAGACCTGTAGCACTAGTTGCTTGAGACTTGTCGTTCAGTTGCAATAGTCTTTAACTTCCTTTCATCAACTGAAACCCACAGAAATGTAGCTGTGGTTTGTGTAAAGCATTAAGTGTGCAGGAAAAAAATACTTCTTAACAGTAATCTAAATATGAAACTGCAATGAAATCACACGGAAACACTGACACATACGGTACACTGCAATCTAATACCACTGTTCTACCATAAAGTGTATTTTTATGATGTCTATAATGTTCAGCTCTTGGTAACATTGTCAGAAATGTGTAATTTCAATGATGCAGTATGTTAATGCTTGCGGTCATAGTATATAGACTAAACGGTGATGTTGAACTGAGCTGCATTATAGTCAGAGGTGTTTCTAATGTGCTGCCCTCTCGTGCATGTGAATGGCAAGGTCAAAAACGTAGAAACACCTCTCAATATAATGTAGAAGAGTACAACACCACCTTTAACTATGACCTCAATAATAGACATACATTTGAATAAACACATTTCCAAAAATGTCAACAAAAAAAGCAAGGGGGAAGTTAACTTAGATTAACTGGAGTGACCAGTAAGGGCCAGAGGAGGACTTCCCCCACAGAGAATTGCACTCGAAAACATCACACGCATGTTTACTGTTGAGGATGTCATGTGTTTTCATGTAGCAGTGTGTCTAAACTCTGAACTTCTGCATTTACAGATTGTAGATTCACATGCCATCACCGCTGTCGCGATGGGATCCGGTTGGACTGCAGCTGGGACCGAGGCTCTGCGGCTGACCACGCTTATGTTGTGGAGCACGCCATAGAAACAGACACAAATGTGGTAAGGACCTTTGTCTTTGGCAGTATGACTGGCTTTCATTTCTCCAATCATAAGCGGTCTTGCAGACATTCTAGCCTCTACAAGCCTCTACTTTGCATGTTAGAGTATGTGCTACCGGATAAGTCTGCACAACTGCTTTAGGGAACAAAATAAATGACAAAAATGGGAACCATTTTACATCGCAATGAAGACACACTGTTAATCCAGTTCCACTAACTGCACACTTGGGAAGTTTGTTATTGTTGAGAAACGTTACAGGTAACACCTTTTGCTAAATGTGGTTCAGTTAATTTAATTAAAAACAGTGAACATCTGTTTGCAGAGTCCTTGATCATGCTGTTACACCCGTTGTTTTATAAATCAACAATCAAATCAAGTTTATTTATATAGCCCCATATCACAAATTACACATTTGTCTCAGTGGGCTTTACAGCCTGTACAGGATACGACACCCTCTTAGACCCCCGCACCATACAAGGAAAAACTCCCTAAAAGAAACCCCACAGTTAAAGGGGGAAAAATGGAAGAAACCTCAGGGAGAGCAACTGAGGAGGGATCCCTCTCCCAGGACGGTGTGTACAGAATAAACAACATAGTAAAAAGGAGGAGGATCCAGGAGGATGTCAAAAAAAGCTTCCCAGTGTCTCCAAAAAAATATATATTAGCATGAGCGTCGGGCAGGACCAGAGCAACAGGTGCAGCCACGATTCATGATCCAGACCTAACCTTTGATTGTGGCAACCTGCCAGATGAGAGACACAGAAACTCCGGGGATGATGAGTTAGTAGGATGCATTTAAGGGACATGAATGCATACAGATAGAGAGGGAGAGGAGGAGAGGTGTAAGTCCCCCGACAGTCTAAGCCTATAGCGGCATAACTAGGGGCTGGTTCTACATTGAAGAAAACTTAAGTCAACAACAAAGTTAAATCGTAAAGTCTGCCAAGATTTTTTAGTGTGACAAGCGGCAAAAAACATTGTTTTATCCAAATAAGCAGACATATAAAGTCAAGTCCTGGCTGCTGTACATCCACAGTCTTACAGGAAGAAGACGCCTCACTGTGGTTGTAGGCACCACAGTGTTACTTTTTTAAAAAGGGGAGTCATGGCTACGACGAGCCAGTAGTTGTTCAAGGTTTGGTCTCTTGGTAACAGGTGTTATTCCCTCTATCAAACACCTGCTGCTTATCAAAGGATGAAGGAATGTAAAAACTCTCCAGTATTTACAGAGTGAGGACATGGCTGCATGTGTTCGTGGTGCTTGGGCTTTTGCGTGCATAGGCCTTTTACACAGCACATGTTTTGACTTGTCAGCAGGGAACGCACAGGTGGAACTAATATACCATTGAGTGGAGTGCACCGGTAAGCAGAGCCAGTGAGACAGCATGTAAAGTACCAGAGCCAGAGTTAACATTATTAGTAACACCTGTCAATCAATCAATCACATTTTGCAATCTGTGCAGCGTATGACACCTTCTGGCCTTTGAGGAAAGGAAAAACTTCCTCTAACTTCAGCCGGGAAGGAAAAACTCACCCCAAAACAAAACCTAATTAACGGGGGGAAAACGGAACGAAAACACAACGGACAGATGTGCAATAGATGTCGAGTGTACTTGAGATCGAAATGAAAATGTGAACATACGTATATGAAAAATATGGATCCAGGAGGATGTCAAATAGCTACCTGGTGTCATCAACAATAACAACAACAATAATAATAATAACTGTAAATCTGACTAATAAAAGGATTAGCGACAATAACAACTATCAAAATATAACTAATACTAATAATAACAACTTTAAGAGTATGACTAATAACATATGTGAACTTGTCACACCAGGAGGCTCCAAAGTCTTTCCTGCCAGTAGACATTAGCCAATACTTGTGCTGATCGCCAAAAACATATGAAACTCCGTCATTTGTGAGAAAAACATTGAGGATATTTTACAAACGTCTTTGCCAGTTGGATACGTGGCCTCGTTTTTTTATGTTCCCAGTGTTGCTACTTGAATTAATTAAAAGGGAACGCTATGGGTGGCGTGTCCCAGATAAACAAAGGAGGGGAAAAAGAGGATTGTTTATCCGTCTCAAAATCATAGCTATTGAAAAAAAACTTTAAGAAAAATTAAAGACAATTTCATCAACATATGATTATAGTTTTCCATAGCCACATTCTCACTACAAAAGTTATACATTTGGTACGTGCCCAGACGCTTATCCTCCTGGGAACCGAGGGAAAAAAAGTGTCTTCCAATTTCATTTTTTTTGTGATTTAAACCTATTTAGGGTTAAAAAAAAACATCTTGCAATTTAGACTTAAACATTTTTATGTCCTCTGTACAGTGCAGCAGGGATTGATAGAGTAGCTCACAAGAGTGAAAGGAGATGCATGTGAACAAAATGTCCACTACAGAGGACTCAAGTCAATGGGCCGGGTCTCAGGAGGATATATTCTGAGCTTTCAGAAAAATCTGTTTCACAGTCGTAATTACGACTTGGAAGTTGACGTTAACGCTCTTTACAAGTTGTTCCAATGATATAATGAAGAAGCCTATTGAATTGCATCATGGAAATTGTAGGATCCGGTGTTTTAAGACATACTGGGAACTAAAAGTTAGGATATCTAGGCCTTTGCTGCTTTGATTTTGTTTTCTTTTTTATCTTATTCTTCCTTGTGAGTCCCATATGGAAGTCTAAACGCTGGAGTGCCCCTAAGTTTCTGTTGATCAATTCATTTACGAATGTTTCAATGCTACTGAAAACATCACTCCATTATCAACTAAGTGATTCTGTTTGCATACCACTAGTATTGTTTTTGGGGGCATTAAAGGCGCCTCAGGTTATCTCTCTCTTTTCCTCTGATGGGATAGTTTTCACCGCTCTTAAGCTTTTCAAACTAATGTAGGTAAGAGTGTAATTTGACAGTCTAAGTTTTAGAATTTATGATTGGTGCCTATTCAATATCTGTACAGCTCATAAATTACAGCTCTTTTTTATTGAACAATTTCTCATCTACAAACATCATGGTTTAAAGATCTTTGCTTTAGAACAATAGGATAAAAAAATGATTACGGGCTAGAGCGCTTTTTTGGGTAAATCATATTATTTTATTGTGCTGAAAGGTTCCATTGCAGTTTTATTTTTAATTTAGGGGCTTTCATTTAAGGAAGAAACTCATTTTGAAATACACTAAACCAGTTACACTTTCATATCCTTAAATTTGTGTATATTAGAGTCTCCCAAGATTAAGAAGGTTTTTACCAGAAGTGTCCTTTTGAGAAAATGTTTCCAGTTGAAGAACCTTTGGGCAAAGCCAATCGTGTACATTAAGTCATAAAGCTTCAGAATACATACATGGGAAAAATAAATTATCAGTAGTTACAGTATTATGACAAATTTTACAATTATTGATTTCAATTCCAAATCATTGTTGTACAGTTCATTGGAGGAATACAATATATTTAAAATTACAAAAATGGATTTAATTTGCTTTGGGAATTCATCTTCACGTATGGTTTAGCAATCTGTGTGTTTACTGTGGCACTAACTGGGGGCTGTACGCTACGTTTTGATAGTTTGTTTTACTTTAAGTGGTATTACTTAACAGGACGGGCTTGTTGGTTAGCTGCTAACTTCAGTAGATATCTCTGCACCACAATACATAGACGTCTTTAACATAACCTGAAGACATTATGTTGATAATGTTGTAAAATTCTGGCCATATCTTACACATTGCACCTTTAAAGGCACAGCCTCCATCTAAAGGTTGCGGGAGACAAGGCGTGTAAGGAGTGGAATTTATTAATATTCCTTTAATTATACCTTTGAGGGATTATAATTATTATAACCCCTCCAATAAAACCCACCTGTTTGCTATCCTGGCTCCAAAATGGTGGAACGAGCTCCCCGTGGATATCAGACCCCACCTGTTTCGACAGCACCATGGCCATTAAATTAAATTAAATTCTTGTTTTTGTATGTAGCACTTACATTGGTTTGGCTTATTTGAAGCTACTGCTGTGCACTTAAAACGATATCATCTATCTGAAGCTAATGCACTTCTGATTCTCACTGTTCAGAGTTTGTATCCTCATGATAGTTTGCACTTATTGTAAGTCGCTTTGGACAAAAGCCTCTGCTAAATGAACTGTAATAATAGAGTTGAGGGTGGCTTGAGTTATAGATTTAAATAAGATGCTGTTGCCAGTCAAATCATCATGGGCCTATTTTATGCAGAACTTCTCATATAACGGGAATAACACGACTCGCATGTTGTCTCTGGCTGAGTGATACCGGCCGGTTGTGACCAGGCTGACCTTCGTCACGTGACATGTTCAGCGGGAAGGAGCGGCGGCAGCATCCGTGGGAGAGACAGGGGAGGGGGGGGAGAGAGACAGGGGAGGGGGGAGACAGGGAGGGGGAGGGGGGAGAAGCGTTTAGCGTTTCCCCTCGTCGTCCAATCGCGGCCGGCTGCGGGGATTTTGTGTATTTTCCAAACTCAACGGACCTGGGTGGGGCCTCAGCGGGTGGAAGGAAGCGACTAAGCGAAGCATCAAGGGCGGGGGCCTGAATATACATCCTGTTTCACACAGACAAGAGTTTGTACAGTGGAAACGTGGCCCGGCTGAAGTTAGAGGAAGAAAAAAAGTCAGTAGTATCTTGTCGAGTAGACCGTTGTTATCAAGGCCACACAGATATTTCGTCCTGCCAGAGATTAGCTAGTTTGAAGTTAGCCGTTAAATTGCCGGTGTTTTAGATATTTCCGACAGACTTCTGTTGAGCCAAGGTTTTGTATTCCGCTATCTGACACCAGAGTGATTTTAGTTTTCACACTTTTAGTCGTCGTATCTTACATTCCGATTGTTGACTCTAGTGTTAAAGGTTTAACCGGTAGTCAGCATGACAAACGCGGCGAGCAGCTCGGACAAAAGTCCCTCCTTCGAGATGACCTGGGGCAGCTCCACCAGCAGCGGCTACTGCAGCGACGAGTCCGACTCCGAGTTTGAGCAGTACTTCACCGCCAGGACATCTTTCTTCCCCAAAACCCGGAAAGATAACGTTGCTGCTAACGTTGCTGCTAATGTAAAGCAGGTGAGAAGTAGAAGCAAGTAAACACAATTAAACGTTTAGGCTTGAATTAAAAAGTCCTGTTCTCAATGTAAAAGGGAGAAGTGGGACCAGAGGTGGGTGTTTGGTGGGTCGTCACAACTACTCTCGCGTTATTTGATAGTTCTGCTCTCTTTCTGACAGTTTGTGTTGATTGAGCGACCTAACATTATCCATACTTTTTTAGGGGTTAATCTCCCAGTGTATTTTGCTCCAGGGCACCCCAGCAGAGAGGATGCTTGCTTAGGGTGGAGTTCTGGTTCCTCCAGTTTTGAGTTAACAGCCTTGAGTTGTGGGAACCTATAATAAAAAGCATGGCAGCACTGGGAAGTGTTGAAAAAGTTGCTGGTTTGGGCGTGAAAACACAATCCATGAGTTTAATTGTACCAAGCACATACCCACGGCTGAACTCATGATGAGAACAACCCAAATGTCATGTTTTGTGACGCACACCGGCTTCTCGGGTTTCCATCCTAACACCCACCATTCATTGACTATTCAGGTTTGTCATGCTAATGTCTCAGTCACAGATGAATCATGTATTGTTTTGGATTTTTGTCACCCACACGGGTATCGGCTTTCTTCATGGAGAAATCGATGCTGTTTATTGTAAAACTCGATGACATTCAATCATTTCTGTCTCTGTGCAGAAGCCATTTTTTGATTTATGTTGTTGGCACTGTCAATTCTGTTTTTGATGTGGCACTCCTATTGTGGGCATGTAGAGACAGTTTTGCATGTTTTTCCTCCCACTGTTACCATATGGGGAAGCTCAACATGGCCGTCTTATTGATTTATTGACTTGTTAACAGCAGCATATTAACTCGACAGTCTTTCAATCAGCCTAAGGATTGCTGCTATTGATCTTGTTCTGCTTGACGTTGATTTTATGAACTGCCCAGCCCTTTTACAGCTTGCAACTTTGCCTAGTTTGCTTTTCATTAGACAATCCGGGGTCATGAAAATAGATGGTGGCAGGGGAGAATTGGATACATTTTCACACAAAAAATTAAGAAAAATAATAAGAACTGTACATTTATGCAGAAATGCTAGTTTGTAATAATGGAGAAATCAATCCATAGATACTGGATATGGATACTTGGATTTTACTCTTCAGGAAACCCTCTGCTCCTATCCACTTCGTGGAACTACAGTATGGCAAATATATTTGTGCTGCCTCACAGTTCTGTATCATTTTCTTTCTATACAGGAAAAAAACGTTGGTCAGTACACTCAGGAAAAGCCCTAATTGAGCTAACGGTCATGCAGATGATAAAGGCCAAATGTGCATTATTGAAACATGACTGTGATTGTGCGGTTGATGAGGCAGCTGACTTCACAGGATGTGCCTGTAAAACAAGTGAGGGTATTGTCTCTCCCACTTGTGAGAGCTGGAGAGCGGGGGCTATTTTTACATGAATACCAAGTTAAGGAATGCAGTGCAGTTGGTCGCAGACACTGCAAACAGCTGCAAGTTGCACATACCCCTCCTTCCTCTTTCCCTCCTAGACCGATGAATTGGAGCAGTCTAACAGGATTGGGTAGAGCTGACATCATCGTTTTTTGCCTTGCTACGTTGACAGGAAGTTGAGTCTGATGCAACTGGTGCTTACTGTTAGAAATAACGTGGACTAACAAAGTCAAAACACCTTAACTGAAGTGAGCCTTTTCGTAATCCTCTTTCTAAACAACATTAAGCAATATTTTTGGAAGGAGAACTTGTTTTAAATCAAATTTGGATCACACCACTGTTGCTTTTACACGATAGAGCCACACCTTCTTCCAACTTTGTAATGCATGACCTTGGCTTTATGCAATGAAAACACCCATTCTAAATTCCTGGAAAACTTATTTGCAGACATATAATGTTCTCCTACAACAGCAGCATGTTAGAGTATTTCCAATGTAAAAGAGGGTCATCAACACTTCTTTCATGTTTTGAGGGTTGGTACAAAACAATGTAAGTTATCCATAATGTCTGTAATGATCACAGAATATGACATTAAGAAAGTGTGTGTGTGTGTGTGTGTGTGTGTGTGTGTGTGTGTGTGTGTCTGTTTTGCGGGGTTTGTTCCTGTTGTGGTTTGAAGGTGGGCACTGACATCTGGTGGTTTAACACTGTAACTCCTCACTGCTCCCTCCAGGACGAACAGATAGAATGGGGAAAGAAGGAGTTGACGACTCCAGACATTCAGCAGAAGGTGAAGGAATACAACGCTCAGATAAACAGCAATCTGTTCATGAACACGGTGAGTACTAGTGAGTCTCAACACATCCATGAATTTTAATGTAAAGGGTTTTTTTCTTCAGTGTAACATTTGTGTTTTTCTCAACAGAACAAAGATGGTTCCTACACTGGCTTCATAAAGGTGCAGTTCAAGTTGGCGCGACCTGTGTCAGTTCCACCTCCAAAGAAAGGGGGTTATGATGCTGGAGGAAGGAGGGCTAGCGGGGTGAAGCGTCGCACCTCTTTCTACCTGCCAAAGGATACATCCAAGCACCTGCACATAAGCTCACGCACTTCTGCTCGTGAGGTCATCGAGGCTTTGTTGAAAAAGTTTACTGTGGTGGACAATCCTGGCAAATTTGCTCTGTTTGAGCGCAGCGAGCGTCATGACCAAAGTACCACTCCTGTTTTCATTATGTTTACACGTTGAACTCCTGCAGTATTGTTCACTTATTTTAAATTAGTGTAAGTATACTAAATGTTTCCTTTTTTATCTGCCTGTTGCAGTTTATATTCGCAAGGTGTCAGATAATGAGCGTCCCCTCCGTCTGCGTCTGTGTGCTGGGCCCAATGAAAAAGTCCTCAGCTTTGTTCTGAAAGAGAATGAAACTGGAGAAGTCAATGTGAGTGCAACATCAGGGTCCCCACGGTTCTTCCAATGTCTTGGGTGTTGGGATGTACTTATTATCTTCTGTTTTTTAGTTTGTACTCTGAACTATTGTCCCCTTTACATTACTTTTGTAGCAGTAAGATTAGATTCATTCTGGGGGGTTTGCATCTTTGTCACCTAAAAAAAAAAATAAAATAATAAAAAATTATAATTCTTTTTTGCTCCGGATTAGTTTAGGTTGTCTCTACAGTGCACTCTTATGTTTAGTTGATGGGACATTGTTTTCCATTGGACCCGGTGTCTTTATTTTCGTTAATGAGAAGGCAGTTATGTTAGCTATTGTGCACTGAATATTTCAGTTATTCCATTTCAATAAAACTCAATGACTGTATACTTTTCTTTAGCCTCAGTCCTGCAGTAATTGTATTATTTTTGTCTTTTAGAGATATTAAAAGGGTCTTTTAAAAGTCAGTAAATGTGTTCTTAAATGTGCAGATACCATGAACATGAGAATAAGGGATCCAAACCATGTGGTTAGTTTATAAACTGTACACACACTAATGTACTTTTTCAATCCTTACAGTGGCATGCCTTCTCCATGCCTGAGTTGAAGAACTTCCTGCGCATTCTGCACCGTGAAGAGGAGGAGCACGTCAAGCAGATAGTGCAGCGGTACGCTGTGGCCCGCACTAAGATGCGGGATGCTCTGGCTGGATCGACTCCCGGCTGAGACGACTCTGCGTTCGGGGTTAAACGTGCACCTCTTGGCTGGACACCTGAAGATGACCAGTCATCGCTGCATCCAAAGATCCCAGATAATGCAACTCAAAACACCTCTTGAGTGAACGAGAGAGTGAGACAGGGCGCAAGACAATGAGAGAGAGCTAGCGCGAATGTGCGTGTGAAATGATGCGAGAGATGAGAAGTGCCTTACACCTGGAGAGCCTGATGTGCCTGATGTGCCTGAGAGAATGAGTTGAGAGAAGTGAATACTGGCAGATGAGACGGTGGTTGTATCCAGTAACGTCTATTGCTATTGGGTACCATCTGATTATCCTATACACCTCAGCTGTGTCCGTTTTAACTTTAAACAAAATGTCAATGATGGTTTTGGTATTTTTAGGTCTAAATAAATATGTTGATTTGGCATGTTTAGGTGCCGTGCTTAACTCGAGCCCTGTGCTATAATTAAGCTGATAATAACGTCTGGAAGTTACATTCCATTTTTTTTTTCTTCTCCAGAATATAAAATTGGTAACCTGTCCAACCATGACATTACTGCCAAGTTTACATGAACTAAACTGGTCCTTGAACAACCTACCATGAAAACCATACGTCTTAACATCCATATTGACATTTTTCGTTTATCCTGTTGGAAAGTTAAATACACATTTGTTGCTGAAAGGTATTTGGATTTTCATTTGACCCAGGCTCAAAAATCTGCCATGTCCTCTCGACACCCCTGATGGGTGCAACTCTTTTTTTTTTTTTTTGCTGTCAAATTGTGAGTTTGACTGATGTATGGACATTTGTATGCAACTATGAATGTCAGAGAGTGTCACTCTGGTTGACTGGAAACTTGAATGAATATTGGTATACATGTGTTTCACTGGTGTGTCATTCCCTATATCTTTGTTTTTTCCTGTCCTTTAAAGAAAATGTTTGTCTTCTGTTTTTCAGTTTACTATCATTGTATCCCTTTATGCACATATTTACATGTTTAAGGAACAGTTCAAAATGTCGTGACAAATGTGCACTGCGTTCAGTAAAGAATTTTCCAGTTCAAATAAGTTTTTGTATTTCTTCAGGAAAAATATCATATTCGGCTAAAAGTAAAATATTAGCCCCATTCAACTTGCCCTTTAACTAAACACTCAACACTATTCAAATTGTTGAGGTGGATTTAAAGGCATTTGTATCTGATCATTATTCAGATTAACGTCCCTAAGATGATGGTAACAATGTTTTGCTTTAACGGTCTCGGTGCCGCCGTCTGTCAGATCAGCTGATCACCTTATCGTAAGGACCAAAACAGCTAACGCTAGCTCAACGTAGCCGGTGGTAACAGTTATGAAAGGACATGGCGATTTAATACTGTAGGATAAGGTAGGAAATTGACCAGAAGCACGTTTAAATGCATCGTTTTGGGCTGTGTAGGTCAAAGATAACCCTGTGTTCGTTTAGGCGACATCGCTGCCTCGTCTCGCTAGTTGTCATTTAGCTATTGTAGCTAACCTGCGTCAGAAGCTAACCGGCTAACTCTCCTAAATAAGTAGGTACCTTTTAGCTACAGTTAGCTAGCTATTATTAGCCACTATTGCACTTCTATTGACGTTTATAGTGCTCTAGGTATAAAAGGACGGTTGTGTTTATACATTAATTTAGCAATATAACTAACGTTTAGGGTTCAGTAGTTGTATGGCCCAGTGTGTTAGCTTCACGTAAAGCTAGCGTAACACTGTAACATGAGCTCTAAATCAGACCGGCTCGACACAGGCAGCCGATATTTTCTATAGTACTTTCATCGAAGTAAAGCTTGACAACAATTATTCTGTCAATATATTTGATTAAATTGCGTCTCTGAATCAAACTGACTCATTTTACAGTGTGAAATAGCAATAACATCAACGGCATCTAGTGTAGTATAACCACTCATCAACAATAATTAGATCCACCTAGTTAACAGCCACTTAGTGCTGTACAGTAGGCAGCAGAGTTACACAAGTAGTCGCACAACTAGCTCAACACCACCAGGCAGAGACATGCTCGTCTGATTGGGAATGTGTTCTTTCTTTGTGCACTTTTACTTTTCAGATCCTGGCTTTGGTAAGAAATTGAGAGCGTCTGGCCACCAACCAGATTGAAAGCTTTAACTGGAGACTAACTATGTCTCATCTCTGAAAATGGGAGGAAGTGGATCCAAAGCCAAAGGTGTCTGGCCTTTCTCAGGCAGTGGATCTGGAGGGGATTCAGCCAGTGATGGGAACGAGCAGTCTGTGGCCCGCCTCAAAAGTTCCAGAAACGCGGCACCATTTGTTTTTACCAGGAGAAGGTAACTAATACATTATTGGTTAATGGTAAAGGATCGTTTTGCCCTCATCACAACATATATTCTTACATATTACTTTTTTTGTTTGGGATATCAATATCAGGGAAATAAAATGTCAATGGCTATATAATAAAGGCATTTTACGCCTCTATTAAATAGCTGAAAGTTGATAAATGACACTAATTGAGGGGACACAGAGAGATGGGGAATGACATGGAACCGGGGTCGCTGCAATCCATGGTCAGCGCCCTAAACCCTAGGCCACCAGGGCTTTAAGTGAGAAAATAAATGATAGTATTTTTGTGTTTTAGGTAAACTGACTTTATAATATTCCCTTGAATCTGATCTGCTGCAAGTGTCTTCTTGCAGTTTCAGACTGATGTTTACTTGCTGTGTTGGCAGTTCTTTGTACTATGACGAGGACGGAGACCTTGCCCATGAGTTCTATGAAGAGACGGTGGTGACAAAAAATGGCAGAAAAAAGTCCAAGTTGAAGAGGATCCAGAAAAATCTGATTCCACAGGTGAGCGAGGGCCACATTTGGGCAATGATCTATTTTTAAGGATGTTTTGAACAATTTGTCAATTTGAATATTTGTGTATTTATTTTTTAGGGAGTTGTGAAGCTTGACCACCCGTGTATACATGTAGATTTCCCCATCATCCTCTATGAGGTGTGAAAAGTTGCCCAGGACTGATCTACTATGAAGTGCGCCACAGGTACTCTTCTTGAAGCAAAGTCTGGTCCCAGTGTCCAAGCATTACAGTCAAGACTGGAGTTGTGGTCTGGTGAGAAAAAAAATCTAATTCAAACTGATATATTGAATGAAATGTTATACATTTTAATTCAACTATTGTCAGAGGGTGTCCTGTTCCCAGAAATCCATATTTTGATATTCACAAAAGTAGTGTTGGTACAGGTTGTGTGTTCACTACCCAGCTGATATGTAAGCAGTCTTAGAGAATACATCAAATGAAGTTGTATTTCTCTTGTGAGGTTTTTGCAGGGAAAAACATCCTTGATGTGAAAAGGCTTTAATGTGTTATGCCTTCTGTGAGATGTAGAGTGAAACTGTATGTCTTTGTATGTGAACACGTGTGCACCTAGGTTTGTTTGCTTGAATGTGTGTGACAGAGGGACTGAAGATGTAGTTACAGGGTAGAATAATGAAGGATTGTGAAATTTATTGTATATATGGTCATGTTCTGTATTGTCACGTCTGAGTTTGTCTCAGTTACCGGAGCTCAGACCTGCACTAGTGAACATAATGTACTGTAAATAATATCAGATTTCTTAGTTGGAAATACTTGAATAAATGGTTTACTGAGCTGAATATCTGGAGTCAAGATTTTTTCTATTATGTTTGTTATGGCCTTCTATTATTATTGAGTTATGTCCAATCGCACAACAACTTCTTGGTTCCATACATGTCTTACATTTAACCTCTTTAAACTCCCCTAGGAGTCTCCAAATGTCAAACGTTTTTGATACCAAATCACAGCATATGTTTTTCTATGGTGTTCCTCAAGGTCTTAGTGTCTTCTATGTGGCATATCCCTAAAGATCCCCTGCACACCCTGTAAAAACACAAAGAAATGGGTCTATGGTAGGGAGGGTAGAAGAGTCAATATATCAACATCTTGGGAAATAAGCGTAACTGTTTTCTTGCCAAGAGCTAGATGAGAAGATTACAATTACAAGTGGTATTGATCTTTTCATCTAATTCTCGACAAAAATAAATGATTTAAACTTACCACCAAAAATTCTGAACTATTCCTACCCGTACCCCGAAAGAACCTCAGTTTCAGAATGAAAACTCACTGTGTACTCGGTGCAATCATTTTAGTTTGCTGGATGTGAATGTGACAAGTTGAGTTTGCATTCAATCAAGTGGTCACTTTTTAAAATGTAGTCAGCAATTCCTGGACTTCCATGACAGCTGTAAGTATAACCCTGATATCTCATGTCTTATTTTTAGCTTTTCCTCATTGCCTATTTGAATAGCGGGGCCAGATTTATATTTATCATTGCCAGTTATGTAAATTAGTAAATTAGTAAAAATAGAGAGAACCTGCAGACTTGCTTTGAAATACAATTTATTTACACGAGTGACATGTAAGGTATGGCACCTCTAGATGGCAGCAGAAATCTATACCTGTGCTAACTTAAATAAGTTCTTGTGTGATTATGTTTGCTGTGTCATATATGTTTACTCTCTTACCTCTAATGATAATGCTGTGCAGTTAGACTTTCCAAAAAGGTCCAAGATGTAATTAAATGTTGTTTGAGAGAAATGCTCAAAGACTCAAATCGTGACCAGTTGAGGATGCTGTTGCCAGCTGGCACAATATCAAACTTTAATAGCAATGTAAACATATTTCAGTGCATAGTTAACAAATCCCCACAAGAAATGGGTAGGGCTTCCTTTGCATGCACTCTCTGGTGTCTGTAATTGTGTGGAATGTGGTTGGGTGTGTTTTTGGGGCCAGAGGTCAGTCACTTTGATGCGTTTCCTCTCCACTGGTCTTTGATGTTCTGCTTAAAGTCCGGCTTGTATTATAAGGATGAGCCCCTTCTTGTAAAGCCATAAAAATGTATGAACTTCATGAACGTGACACTGTACAGCTCTGCTGATCCATACAATGTGTTCTGTGATGTGTAGTGTGTTTCATAAAAGGGATACATCGTCCATGTGGCATTGGTTAAGAGAGATAGTCAGTATAAATTACAAAACTAAAGCATGCCTTGAATTATAAACAAAAGAAAAATATTGTTTTTCTCAGGGATCACTTAACATACTGTAGCTGTTTAACGTTAAACCGCAATGGTTGGTGGAGCCTGTTTTATCTCTGTTCACAGTTGGATTATGTTACCGATTGTGATCATACACAGACTGACTGACAGAGCAACTTCAATAAGGCTCTGGGAAAATGTATGGTAACATCCTGTGTATCTAATCAATACAATAAGCCACATGAAAGTAGGTTTAGGTGCAAACAGCAGCAGGAGAATGTCATTTATTTACATACAAATTAGGTGGTATGGATCTTGTTTTGTGGTTTGGTCAGTAGAAGCAGGGCAAATGAGATGGTAAACTTTTATTAAGGTCAATCCTATAAAATTCCTTCCATCTCACTGGACCAATACACACGATTAGCTAAATGTATCGCAATGCTTTAAGTGTTTGGGACGCAAAGTGAAGGTGGCAGGGCGTGTTTTTCAGTTTCCCTGCCATTGTTTTCACTTCCTGACGATCCTTGACTTCTGCTGATGTAATGTTCAGGAGGCAGAGGTCAAAGGCAAGGGGAGACTAGAGGGAAACTGAGCTATTCTTTGTTCCCTCACATGGGTCGTTCATGCTCTGCATTTTCCTTAAACACACACAGAGAAACTGATGACATGGCGAGGTGAGTCAGCAAAGCCCGGAAAACAAACTGCGGAACAGACTCAGGCACAGGGAAACATCACACTTCCAGGCCGTCACCTCACCCCATGTGGTATCTTTCAGCTCGTGCATCTGCAAAGAACAACTCTGACAGGAACAGCGTTCTTCAAAACTTTATTGAGAGAAACAATTGACAATTTACACAGTAGTATGAAAACAGGTGGTTAAATTGAGTTGATTACGTGTCAGTTCGGGGCCTCTACCTTCTTCTCGCATGGCCTTCATCCCTCAGGTCTTACCCCCGGCTCTGCACCGTTCTATCGGCTGGACTTGGCAACATGTTGGCATGTGGTACTTGGTTACTTGACTGAGCCATTGCCAGTGGCTGTCACCATTTGCCTCGGGCGGCAGGGACATCTGCATGCCAGATGCCTTGCGCCCACAGTCAGAAGTGTGCTCGGAACATTAGTGGAAAAAACATTAAAGCCACTTCACCCACGTTTCAAAGTAGCAAAAGATTTCCTGTAAAGTAACAAAAGCTCTTTTTCAGAATTTCTACTTTTAAATTATCTTTAATTGGACTCCTTATGAACAATCACCTCACACCATCAAGGGACTGATGCAATAAAATGTGCAAGCAGTACTTTAATGTTGCAGCAGTGTTTTGTTAGAAAATACATTTAAACAGGTGTTAATTTGCTTCCCCTTTATACTTGAACCTTACTATGTTTTTAAGGCAAATATACTTTTTACTAAACAGCCAAACTGTACCGGTACTTTTACTACTGAGTACTTTTTGACTGTCAACTCATACTTGTGACGGAATATTTGTGTGGTATTTCTACTTAAATCCTAATATTCAGACTGAAAAAGATCTGAATACTTCTTCCAGCTGTGTGGTGCCATACTGCAACATTTTCATACATCATAACTGCATCATCATTTACGAGCTTTATGTATTTCTTGCAGCTGAAGTGAAGTAAAAGTAAAGCATTTCCAAATGATAATGTGGTGGAGTAAAGGTCTCACAAAATAGAAATACTCCTAAATAAATTTAGCAGATTTGAAAACTTTACTCTTAAACTAACCAATAGTTTTGAATTTGAATTGTGCATTTGGGACCAGGTTCAAAGGTCTTGAATATATAATATATTATAAGCAATTAGATCCTACACAAACTAACTCCCAGCAAAAAATAGAATAATATTGATAACTTCATATAAGAAGACATTTCTGTGTTTTGTGCTCTTCTTGCCGGTTTGAAATGAGTGGATTAAAGCACCTTTTCTGGCGTTTTTAGGACCAAAATACACCTCATATTTTGAAACTAGAATAAAGTGTTCACATCATTTCTAAATGCCATAATAGTCACGAGCTATATCTGATTGTAATGTAGCTGAAAGGTCACGGGAATACAGTGGTCATTTGTAGGCATGATATTATTTTTAGGGATGTGGCATACTGGCCCCTGTGACCTTCTGAGTCTTGACATTGCTCGTTACAGTGTATCTGTTTCACGGCGGCGGTGGGTAACTTCTTGGACTGATTCATTCTCGGGAAACGGCAAATATCTTTAAAAGCGCCATCAAATGAAAGCCTACGGTCACTTAACATATACCTGAGGTTATGTGTGGACTCGAGGTGAAGAAACACGTCGCTGTAACACATTGGACACGCTGACAGAGTCGCAGGGATGTCCGGTTTGTTTCGCCTCTCCCCCCCCTCTTCCCGACGTGAATGGAACATCCTGAAAGTGGTCCGGCTCGCTGAGTAGCAACTGACAACATCGCAGGGGGCAACTTCACTTCTCTCCACCGACCGACTAAAGTTGCAAGATACTGACCAGCTACGCGTGCAGTTGTAAATTCACCCTGTCGTCATTTATCTTTACTCAAAAGCAATGCTCATTTGAAGTTTCCCAATTTGTTTTGAGGCAGCAAAAAAAAAAAAGAAAGAAAAAAAGTCGGCTTGAAGTAGCAGGCTTCTGTTTTTTTGGGAATGCTTCCTCAGTCTGCCAGTAAAGGTAAGTTTGTCCAGCTGCAGTGAGACTTAACTTAACGCCATTCATTGCTATACAATGCCCAATATGTCATTTAATTGAAGCCAGTTTATGTTAGCTCTAGTTTAAAAGCACGGGTTGGTCTAACTGCACTTATAACTATTCGGAAATTATTTTCTTCTTCTTTCTTGTTTAAAAGAAAAGAAGAAAAAAAAAAGACAAAAAATAGCTAGATTTTCTCTCTCTCATTATTTATCCAGGCTGTTTTTTGAGCATTGATTATGTAACGTGTGCAACAGTTAACGCGTTACTGCACACTGTCGGGCTCTGAATTTAAAATCAGTAATGATAAGTATTGAATAATACACGAATTGTACCACTTATTAGAAAAATAAACACATTTCAATTCCCTCTGAATTATAGAGCGTGACTGTGACCATCTGTCAGCTCGCATTAGTTTCTGATTGATTATCTCTTAAACAAAACTTCACTGGGCTCTACATTTAATGAAGGGATGTACTGGGGACTGCCACTTATTTAAAGAGTGTACAAAAAAAAAGAAAACTACATTTCAATCTCCTCTGTGACTTGTAGAGCAGAGAGCGACAGTCCTATCTGTCAATTCACATCTGAAGACATGTTGTACTGGACTCGGCCTGACTGGAAAGTACTGCTGCTGACTGTGCTGCTCTGGGACTCTCTCTGTGCTTTGGGACTGAAACCAACGAGATGGCCACTGTATTCACAAAAGCCTCTGCTCCTCGCCTGGAATGCCCCGACTGAAGACTGTGGCCCACGGCATGGTATTCACTTTCAGCTGGATTATTTCCAGATCGTGGCCTCACCCAATGAGGGCTTTGTTAGGCAGAACCTCACCATCTTCTATAAGGACCGCTTGGGCTTGTACCCCTACTTTAAGCCAGATGAAACGGCAGTAAACGGGGGGCTGCCGCAGGCGGCCAGTCTCACACAGCACCTGGAGAAGATGCCCGAGGGAGTGCAGAAGTATATTCGGGAGCCAGGGGCCAAGGGCCTGGCAGTTATTGACTGGGAGGAGTGGCGGCCACTCTGGATACGTAACTGGGAAACAAAAGATGTTTACCGCAGACATTCTCGTGAGTTGGTGCGTCAGAAGAACCCGACATGGCCTCTAGAACAGGTTCGAAAAGTGGCCCAGCAGGAGTTTGAGATGTCTGCCAGGAAGTTCATGCTGGAGACGCTGAGGCACGCCAAGAACCTGAGGCCCAACCAGCTGTGGGGTTTCTACCTGTTCCCTGACTGCTACAATCACGACTACAGGCGCACTCTGGAGAACTACACAGGCCGCTGTCCTGATGTGGAGGTGGCCCGCAACGAGAAGCTGAGGTGGTTGTGGACTGAGAGCACGGCCCTCTTCCCCTCCATCTACATGGCCCCTGTGCTGCGTTCCTCAAACTCCGGACGTCAGTTTGTCCGGAACCGAGTGAAGGAGGGGATGCGATTGGCATCATCAGGCGATGGGTTGGCACGTCCTGTCTTTGTGTACACCCGGCCAACCTACAGCAACTCCCTGGAGCAGCTGACAGAGGTGACGCTCTAGCTTTAGAAACTCTGCCGGTCCTGAATTCTGTTTCTCCTCCTGAAACGTTTTTTTCCTTTACCATTCTGGTGAGATTTAAAATAGGGATGCACTATATATATATTTATATCGGGCTGATTCGTAAATAATAAAAATACTGATAATCGTAAATTTATATTATTATATATTATTCCAATAATGATATATTATCGGCCGATAATACGAAGCCAAATTGCTCTCATTATATTAACAAGCAAAGCATCCACACACTCACGATCTCGACTCATAACATTTACGACCAGCCTATAAACACAGAGAAGAAGAAGAACGAGCGCAACAGTTTGTTGTGTTAACAACAGTGATGTCAGTTCGATTTGGTTAGGTCAGAGCTATGGAATATTAGATCATCAGCTTAGCTCACTACAGCGTGCACTTTCTTACCCTCAGGTGTGCATAAAATACAGGTTATGAACTTTTATTTGAATACAAAACTGTGAAATGATCAGTTATCTTATCCGTATCGGCCGTGAGAAGCAGAAAATGTTCGGTTATTGGGATCAGCTGAAAAAAATCCATATCATGCCTCCCAAAGTGTAGCTGTGCAGGAAGCCGAGGATATAAACTTTTTGCTCCGAGGTGAACTGTCAGTCACAGTGTAGCTGTAACATTCAGCTCTCTCTCTGATCAGTGCATGCTGCATGGAGCTTTAGTTCTGCTTTTCCTTATCGGCGGCCGCAGTCCTTTCCTGTTCTGGTAGCTGACAGACACCCTGTTACCTCTCATTTATGTGGAGTGGGCAGGATGGGTGTTGGTCAAGTTGAAAATCTATAGATTGTTTCCTTATGGGAGAATGAACAGATAAGCGCTGACGCTGCACTTCACATACAGTAGCTTATGCCCCGCTAACATGTTGACCTTGTTATGGGGAAACTGAACAGCGTATTTTTCTTGTGCTTGACCTGTAATCTTTGAAAGGTAAAAGGTTAAATGTAATGGGGGTTTAAATTACTGTATCATCTTTTACAGACTGACCTCGTCTCCACCATCGGGGAGAGCGTGGCTCTGGGAGCAGCTGGAATCATCATGTGGGGAGATGCAGTTTATGCAAGCAGCAAAGTAAGCATCGACACTAATTATAAAACAAACGCATGAATCACTTAGACGCTACGTTTAAATTCGACCTTAAACATTGTTATCTGGTAGGTTGGTAAGTGTGTGCAGTCATTTGTTAGCTAGATATTATTCCTCAGGGCTGCTGTTCAAATGTCATGGCTTTGGTCACATGGAGGTCTTAAGATAGGCAAGCTACACAGGGGATATTTGTGTGTTTGTTCTCAGTCACATTTAGGCAGCTAATCTTAAAATCAGCTATGAACAGTGCATATCTCGCTATCATTCAAACTGAAGAAAAAAGAGGGGGAAATGTTTTTGTGGTTGATTTGCATTTGTCTGAATGAACGTGACCCATGCATTAGTTTTTAATAAGCTATCACATTAAATGGCCACACATTTCTTAAATATGTGCAGGATGGACATGCATTCATTGGAGATAAATCTCTTTATTCTACTTTCATGATGATAAACACGTGTTGTGTTTTTCAGCTGGGATTGACCAGGATCATCCTCATCTTTTGATATGAATACATATGTTCTCCACCCATCTTATAACTTTTTACGAGTAATACATAGAATATATTCTACATATTATCCTTTCGTGCAGACGTGATTCCAGTGAAAATGCATTGTGTTCTTCCTTTGTTTGCATTTGTTTTTTGTCACTGGATGTTGTTGTTTAGATTCAGGATCTTTTTTAGTCATGAATGTAGTCTTTGCAACACGTCTTGCAATGAAAGTTTGCCCTGAATCAACACAGTTACACTTCCCATTTAATAGAATTGTATGTGTAGCTCACAAAAAAGGAAACTCAATTGCCTTAAGCACATCATAACAATATTTTTTATTGATAAGGGCTTACTCAAGTACTGTACTTAATATAATTAATATGATGCATTGTTACAGAATAAACTACCTAACCGCATATAAAATGGTTACAATGCCAGTCAACAACATTAAAATGCAGCAATCAATAACTAACAATAATCCAATAATTTAATGATATAATGATAATATAACCATTTAGCAGAGTGAGTACTTTTACTTTTGACACTTAGATACATTGTACTGATTATGTTCATGGGCTTTTATTTAAGTAAAATTGAGATTGCACTAAATTGTACTTGTATGTGTATATAGTGGTAATACTACTTTTAGTAAGTAAAGGATCTGAAAAGTTATTCCACCACTAAATGTTACACAGAAAGCTGTTAGCGTACTTTGAAAGTCACAGCCATAGTTAATGTAGTTTGAAACACAGGCAGGTTTGGTGTTAATGTTCAGCAGTGCAGACTTGACCTAAGTGGGTGGTGACTGTGTTTTTTCTTTTTCCTCTCCAGAACAGCTGTTCTGACCTGGATGCGTATCTGCAGGGTCCGCTGGGTCAATACCTCCGCAACGTTTCCACAGCAGCAGAGCTATGCAGCCAGACCTTGTGTGGTTCTCATGGCCGCTGCCTACGCAAAAATCCAGACAGCGATGTTTACTTGCATCTGGATCCCGTCAGCCAGACAGGCAGTTTAGCAAAGACAAGTTCGTTAAGCCAGTTTCAGTGCCAGTGCTACAGCGGCTACCAGGGACAGGGCTGCAACCAGACAGACCCTCTACACCAAAGAGGGACGGCATCTCAAATCCTGGCGTCAGCACGGCAATGTGTGATCTTAGTGATTGTCTCTCTGCTACTCTGTTAATACACCATAAATACTGCAGACATGGCTGCATTGTATATGTCTAAATACTGGAGCATACGAGATGACAAGGTGGGAATTTTAGGGACTGAGATGTGTCATTTTTTTATTCTTTCAATTGCTGTAAAATATGGATGACAAAGTCACATTTTGTGGAAACACTGTGGAAATTGCAAAGTTATATTTGTTTAGAACTTTGAATCTTTTTTTAAACAATGGAGGGTTCGCTGGAAATGACGTTTACATTTTGCTCTCAGTTCCATTTTGCTCTCGGTAACTTTCCCTAGGTGTCAAATTCCATGTATCTCATAGAGAGGACGTTTTTTGGGTGGAAATGTGATGAATGAATTGATATGTCAGTAGGCGTGTGGTGAAAGTGGAATTGATGCACTTAAATCTGGTAATAGCACAATATATTTTCGAAGTGCCTGATCTTTTTTCAACACGATCTCTCGCTGACATCTGATGTTTTTATGGACGCAATTACAGTATTACTATTTATTTGAATGTATGTTTAGGTGTTTTATATGGTATTTTTACATTTTTGTGTCCAAAACATGACTACTAGTTTTCTCTTAAACGGTCTTTTTTTGTATTTCAGCAGATATTTTACATCAGAAGCACAATGTAAAAAGCAAATTTCTGACACATTTGTATGTTCCACAATTTCACTAATTCTCTATCTTCATGAATTTTTCTCAAATTTGACTTTTGTCTAAGTAAATAAACTTCTTTGTTAAGGTCCTTTTGTAATTTATTTTAAAATGTAAAGAACGAGAGGGGAGAGTTAACTTTAAATGTGGTTTTCAGATAATGGAGGAATGGTCCTGCTGTTTGTAGTCAATAAAAGTTGAGCTTCCGGGGGAACAACATGTCATCATTGTCCACTAAGGGGAGGCAAAGCCAGCTGCTCCTCAGAGAAGGACTCATTTTGCAGGCTGCTGCCTCATACCCACTTCCCATGTAATTGCAGGGTGCTGTTAAACCAAGAGTTATTTTTACTACTTTTAAGAGTTGAGCAAGGCATACATTTAAATGTGCAGGGTAACGAGTTCATTATGTCTTGCTTGACAGCCATTTGAAGTAGAACTAAAGTGCCTTGCCAGGTCAAGTGTCTTCAGTATACTGTTTCATTTCAATTATAGTTAGACAAACTAGAAATCTGTGTCCAGGACAGAAACAGTGATAGGACAAGGTTTAAAGTGCCTGTGACTTTAAATCTGCTCTTTTAAATGATTTGCATGTATCTTGTGATTGGTTGTTAAGAGTCTGTGCTCACTTCTGATTGGTTGTTAGAATTCCCTGAGGCATTTAAGCTTTTGTTCCTTCCCCCTTTCTTCATGCATGTGTCATTCAGATCATGAGACTTCTGTTTGCTTTCCACTGAACGTCCAGAGCACAGAGCACAAAGTACAAACCAAAGTCCTTATCCAGTTGTTAAATAGGTAAGTTCTCTAAAATCTCTTTTTTCCATCACACTAAATTACATTGTACTCTGTTACTTTCGTCCCATATAGCTACACCACAACAACGTGAGGTTATCTGGGAAATCAAGCAGGATTATAAGGCAAAGAAAATAACATGTTTGGTCAAAAGATACATTTGTTGTGCCTGGTACAGATTTTTAAATCTAAAAAAACCATCAATTTGCTTAGAATGTTGTACTTAGGCTCCAGTTGCCGCACAACATACAACCAAACAACAAAACAAATGTGATTGAAGATAATTTCACAATATCCTTTCCAAGTTTCATAATCCAGTCAAGTGACATCAGCTGTGCTGTCTTTTCCTTCTCTGCAGGGATGAGTTCCTTTCATGAGGTGCTGCTTTTCTTAAATCTGATCAGCCTTGTTTTAGGGCTGCAGTTTGCAACATCATCTTTTTTCCAGGTGCCTTTCCTCACAGTGTGGAACGCCCCTACTGCCAGCTGTCTCTCACAATATGGCGTGGACCTCGACTTGGGCACGTTCAGCATCGTTCAGAACGAGAACCAGACCTTTATGGGAGAAAACATAACCATCTTTTACTCTGAAAAGCTCGGCCTGTATCCCAGGTACTCCAACCAAGCAGAGGCTATCAATGGCGGGCTGCCGCAGAACGCCAGTCTTGATGAACACCTCAGAGTGGCCTCTGAAGATATCAACACCTGGATCCCTGACAGGGATTTCCAGGGCCTGGCTGTGGTGGACTGGGAGAGCTGGAGACCTATATGGGAGAGAAACTGGGAGAGTAAGCAGGTGTACTGGTTGGGGTCAAGGGCGCTAGTGAGGTCCAAGCATCCAGACTGGAGCCCTGCACAGGTAGACGCCGCAGCACGGGTGGAGTTTGAGGAAGCTGGGAGGAAGTTCATGGAGGAAACACTGAAGCTGGGGCTGCAGGAGAGACCGAATGGGCTGTGGGGTTATTACGGTTTCCCCAACTGCTACAACTACTACAGCGGCAAAAGCACAAACTACACAGGGGAGTGTCCACCCGTAGAGTTGAAGAGGAACGACGAGCTGCTGTGGTTGTGGAACGTCTCCTCTGCTCTTTATCCGGACATCTACCTCAGCCTCGAGCTGCGAGACCTCAGCAGAGAAGTGCTCCTCTACACCCGCAACCGCATCCTGGAGGCCATGAGAGCAGGAGCTCCGTCAGCACTGCCTGTGTTCCCCTATGCTCGCATCGTCTACACATACACGTTAGATTTCCTCTCTCAGGCAAGTGGCAGATGTTTTAACTCTATACGCTTGTTTGGGGTTGTCATGATTTGGTCTGAGTGTTCTGCTTTTTGTTTTTTGTTCCTTCCTGCAGGAGCACCTGGTCTACACCGTCGGAGAGAGTGCCGCTTTAGGGTCCGCAGGGGCGGTGCTTTGGGGCGACCATGCCTTCTCCAAGTCTCAGGTACAGTAACTGACCCGTTACCATGCTCACAGTATGTTTCAATACACGCTTTGTGTTTATGGTTGTTTATATTTCTCTTGTAAATCTCTTTATCGATCAAGATTATTTTGTATTTGCGGTTCAAAAAAAGATGATGATGATGTTTTGTTTACTAAGTGTCTATGGTGATATAAGTCACAAGAGTTTAAAAAAAAAAAAAAAAAAAAAAAAAAGAAAAAAAAGCCCTACGGCTGGAGAAGCTGTGACATGTTTTAATTTTAACTGGGTGTGTTCTTACAATTGGACAATTTTAAAAAGCAACTTGATCCTTTCAGTGAACGTTATTGTACCAATATATGTTCCGGAGATTTAACTCGTACCCAAAGGTTTAATAAAAAAAACCCCTGTTAACTTAAAGCTTCTTAATTTGTCTTGTACCTTTCTTGTTCTTTAGTTAATGTCTTAGAAAATCTTCTTCTAAAAGAACGTCTGGTATTATTCTGCATCACTTTTATTGTCAGCGAATCCCATCATGTGACACTCTAACTGAACACAAAAAAGAGATAATTTCCTAAAACATGCTGTGATGTAAGTCACATGATAGTTCACATCATCTATGTGTTAAAGTGTTGACTTTTGGTCATTAAGAGGTGTGTAAATGTTTTATCTGCGACTTCAGGCCACTTGTGATGCTGTCAAATCTTACATCGACAAGACTCTGGGTCCTTACCTGGTGAACGTCACTGCGGCCGCCACTCTTTGCAGCCAGACCATGTGCTCCTCTCAGGGCAGATGCCAAAGGAAGAACCAGAACTCAAGGGCCTACCTCCACCTGGACCCTGCTGTGTGGAAGGTGGTGTCTGAGGAGAAACCAGAGGGAGGGCAGAACTACATTGTTTTAGGAAATATGAGAACACACAAGGTAACATTCATGAAGTCTGAGTTTCAGTGCAAGTGTTACCCAGGGTGGGGCGGTGAGAGCTGCTCCAAACTGTTATAGCGATAAAATACTTTTCTCAAAGGAGGTGCAATGAAAGTATTAGTCTAATATTAGTGGTGGTAGTCTAGTGGTTTTAGTAGTCAGGCTTTCAAATGGAACACCGGAGGTTTGTGAGTTCAATACCAGGCTGGCACCATTGAGCCCCTGAGCAAGGCACTTAACCCGGAGCTGCTCCAGGGGACTGTCCCTGTAGTTAGTTCACTGTAAGTCGCTCTGGATAAGACCGTCTGCAATGTAATGTAATAAATGGCAGTAATGTCTAAAATTTTTTTAAATTGTGTTACCTGAATGAGTTCATGAGGAAATGTGTGTTCTTAATAAATGATCTTTTTAAATTACCTACCTACTTATTAAAATTGTTCTTGATTCAATTGGATGTTTGAGCTTCACTGTGCAGTATAATGTATGCGAAGAGTTTTACACTAGAAAATGTTTTTCACAGTGACAGTTTGTGTGTGCTCAGCTCTGTGATGTGGAAACTGAAAACCTCCAGAGCACAAACACTGAGAACGGACTTTACAGTGAAGTAAAGGAGACATATTGTATCCAGCAGTTAAACCTTTGATGTTAACAATATTTGCATATATAATATATTCTGGATATTTTTCATTGCAGAACAAAGAAGTTTGCAATTAAGAATTTAAGTAAATTGAACTTATTACTGTACTAAAGTATAATTTGTGGCACTTGAGTATTTGTATTGAGTAATAAACTTGAGTATTACCACTTACTACGTCATACTTCTACTACAAATATTGTACTTTTTACTCATTATTTACAGTCAAATTTACTGTTACTTTACAGATTAGGGTTTTTACAATATAATACATATGATCAGGCGGTAGAATATGATTCATTGCAAGAAATTAAACTACCACAATGACTGAACACATTTAAACAGCTGCTTATAAATTAATAATATATTTCATTGGCATTAAAGGGAGCATTCTGCATGATACTTTTGAGTAATAATACTTCTGTACTTTTACTTTATGTAATTTAAATGCAGGACACATGTAATGGAGTATTTTTTTATGATAAGATCTTTAATGTTGATTGAAATAACATTAGAACTTTTGATGGTTTAGTAAATGCCACTTGCCTATTGGTAACATGTTGTGGCTTTCATTTAAACATATTTGTGTGAAGGTTTCTGACCAGCAGGGGGCGTTGTTGGACAGCGAACTGGAAGAAATGCACGCGACATCAAGGTCAGAGCTTTGGCTGTTAGTAATCACAAGAAGAGTCAAACCACTGGAGAGGAAAAAACCTTTTTGACTCAGTACGTCATATGCTGCTAACTTTACACTCCAACTCTGCAGCCGCTGAAGTGTTCACGACTGGTTTGACTATGACACGGAAGCAGAGAGGGCACAAGGTGACCTTGATTGATTTACAAGTGGCATGTACAGTGTTGTCTTATCTGATAGCCACCGCTGCTCCAAACTGGTGTTGTTGATTGTGATTTCCCTCCTCCGTCCCCCGAGGATCGGCAGGCTGGAAGAACAGACTCCCTCAAGGTCCCACTGTTTCCTGCTTTCGGCTTTGTCATCACCGGCTGCGTTGTGAGGAAATGAGGAGGAGATGGATGCTTTTTTTTTTTTTTGAAAAGCTGTGGAGAGAGATGCACCGCCGGTGTGCTTTTTAAATATCATTTTGGTGTTTTGATTGTACAGTGTCTTGAACCAGACAAACAATTTGCTTTCAAATGCAGAGGAGAGAATTTAATGTCCATCCTATATTTACCTGTAGTTACTTGATAATGGCAGGACGAAGCACAACAAGGCTCTCCTACTGATTGACATTCAATGTTGCTTGTCAGTCTATTCGTTATTATTATTTTCTTCATCCTGGCAGCCTAAAATCCACTCTCTCGGTCCAAATACAGAGACGGAATTATAATAATTATGTGTTGCATTTTAATCGCCTTGGGTTTATTATTATTATTAAAGATTTTTTTTTTTCCCCGTTTCTTTACATTATTTAAATAATATTTAAAATGTATTGTCATAGTCAAACTTTTCCATCTGTGTTTACACATTTAGACCGTGAACATTCAAAAGAAAAAAACTTGTACTTGACATTTCCCAACAGGTTGAAACTTCAACTGCAGAATTATTTGATATAACACGGTGAATTTCACACATTACGAGCAGTCCTTTTTTAAATGACATCACAAACTTTCAAATTGCCTTTCAATGTCATAAGTGACTGCATGAACAGAAGCCAGTGTGATCTGTTTATCGGGTTTGAGTGGTCTTCTTCTTTCCCTCCACCCTCTGTCAAGTCTGGCAGGCCCTCTATTTCTCTATCCTCTCATCTCTGCATTTCTTCATTTTGGCGTCTCGCTCTGTCACCCCTCCATGGTCACGTCTCCCCTTTCCCTGCTGCTCGGTCTAGAGATCGTCTCGCTTGCACTTGGTTTAATAACTGTTTTGTCACGCTCTGTGTCTTTGTCCTTCAGAGGAGTCGACTCTCTGATCAGGTTTCTTAAAGATCTGATGCACGCTTGTTTACATGATTTATGTGCGTACATGTCACCAAAGACATGGTGGTGTGCATTGATCAGGCTGTTAAATGTGTGGCTTAAAGGAATAGATCGACGTACACTTATTTGCTTTCTTGCTGAGAGTTGGACATGAAGATCAACATCATATCTGTGCACTAAATATGAAGCTGCAACCAGCAGGTTGCACAAAGACTGGAAACACGGGGGAAGCTGTTAGCCTGGCTGTGTGTGAGCCACAAAGTCCAGATCGTTTTCTGTTTCCTATCAGTCAACATTTGTTTTTAACTAGGACCGTGGTCATTCCCCAACTGTAAACAAGTGTTTATGTGCTGGACTATTTCCTGGTCGGAGGCAGTGACTTCTTAGATTCTCTGCTGGTTTTTGTACAGATTAAACAAACAAGATGTAACGTATTGATTTGAGGGGCTGGTAGGCATGTTAGCTGGTTTCACTATTCCTGTAATGAAAACTATGGATACCCTGAAAGGCAAGTTGGAGAATAAATTCTGTTGTTTTCTCTCTTGTGTTTATGACTTACCAATGGGTAGGAAAAAAAAGGTTTTGCCAGGATAATCTTTCTAAGGTCCTTATTTTCTTTTTTCATCTGTGAAAACAGATGAACATTTGTACTTAGAAAAATTATCTTGGCAAAACTTTTTTTTCCCAGCAGTTTTTAAGTCATTAACACAAGAGAGAAAACAACAGATTTTTTTTTCCACTTGACTTTCAGGGCTTAGAAAAAAAGGTTTCACCAGGATAATCTTTCTAAATTACTTAATTTTTTTTAAATGTATCTTTGGAAACATATGTCCCAAAAATGTTGAACTATTCCTATAATGAAAACTACGGAAGCCCTGAAAGTCAAGTGAGAATTCTTTCTTTACTTGTATGCATTTGGCAGATGGTAAACCACACCTTTTTTTTATGAGCTGGAATAACATGCCACAATTTCACACTTAAACCTACTGATGAGTGAGTAGGCTGCAAAAACCGATGGAGAAGGGTCCTTGAATCACTTTTTATCACATCTCCATGTACGCAAATGAAATCAGAGCAGGGAATCGGAGACATGAAATGAAAGGCGAGTGTGAGGGAGGTCACGGTGTCCTATTTCTTCAAGAGATGGAGCTCTGATATCTCTGCACTTAGTTTGTCGACAGGCAGGATCACCACCAGCAGCAGTCAGACCACATCCTGCACGAGTCACAGACAAGCTGATGGTGATCAATGTATTTGCACGTAAGTCAGATCGTAGAGATGTGCAGCAAAAACTGATCACTGTGTCTTTTAGTGTCCGTGTGTGTGTGTGTGTGTGTGTGAAGTGTCACTTGTGTGTGTTATTGCTGTTGAGGATTTGCTTTCTTTGCTGTATGCCTCCTGATGAGAAGTGACCTGACAGACTGTCCCATGTGACTTATCCTGAGACGGGCAGCACTGTGCTCAACCCCCCCCCCCCAGCCCCCCCTCCCCCACCCCCCTACCTCTGCAAGACCCCATCAGAGCTTAAGAGCAAAAAGGAAACTCACATTCGCTCACTTGTGATACAAAGGTGAATCCTGCCAAAGCCACACAATAACTGTGTGTGACCCCGGGAACCATTCAGGTGGAAAATTACACTGCCCAATCAATCGCTAATAGAAAGTCTTTCCTCTGGTTGTGGCCAATCAAAAGCTCACTGTGTGCTTTCTCCTTGAAACAACGGCCAATCAGTTGCTCACAATGCTTGTCGCTGTCATGTTGATCCTGATAAAGTGTAATTATTCTCCCGTTTCATGGACACGTATTGATGGCGTAGGGCAGTGACGGATGATGGGAGTAAATAAATGCAAGCTAATCAGAAAATAACCAAGGAAGTGGAAAGAGAATAAGCATTTTTTTCAACCCAAGCGCCCTTTCAGTTTCTAATTAATTCAAATGTGATTTTTTTTCTTTTTTTTTTTCTGCAAGCATAATCCATTTCAGCGTTTTTCCTCATTCATTTTAAAGGATTTGATCTTGGCTCATTTGAATAAATATTTTGCTCCATATTAGTCCGGGTAATGAAGTGGATCTCAGAAGAAAAATGCTTTTGTTATGAGAGAGGAGACTGCAGTGGCACTAAGGAGTGTCACACTGGTCACCTCAGTGGGGAAATTGCTGATTGGATACCAGATTCAATCTAATGCAGAATACTAATAATGATTTGTGATTTTTTTTTTTTTTTTGCGGACAAAGTTTGAATGTCAAGAGCGATGAGCCGGGTGTTTTTGGAAATGGGTAGGTGGGGTTTTATTCACAAAGCACCAAAGAGCCCAGTCTCCATGTTGGATTGTAGACTCCAACACTTGTCACCACCAACAATATTACAGTTTGTCTTGTTGTTGTTGAGGTTAGTAAAACTTTTATTTCATTGATTCCCCCCTATTTAGCACTCATAGGCAGTATATCAGGCTGCTGTATAAACAAATAAGGAATGGCAATGTAATAAAATGCAGTTGTAATAATATGAAATATTGTAAGCCTTATGTGTTTATTGTTCAGGTGTCCACATGCTCTTGGCTATATATTGTGTAGCTGTATTTTCTTGTTGAACAGGCCCTCAACAAGTCAACAGATAAACTTGTCAGCATCATTTAGGCCTAAAGTTAAAACTATTGTTTATCCTGACTTTTATCCTAAAGTCATGATTTAGCATGCCAGGACAGCACACACACAGTGACACACACATACGTGCACAAAGTAGTCAGAGACGATGCAAAGAATGTATGTTTTTATTGTATATCTGTGAGTGGAATCAAATGTGACCTCTGACACCAAAACCTCCCTTTTATTTGAGATTCCTAACTCAGTGAAGTGATTGTCTTCTTATCGTGTTTGTTATTTCACCTCAACTCAACACGCCGTGCATAAAAGAAAAAGAAGCTTAGTTCCTACAGCAAGTCTCTGCACAACGAACAAGATGTTATTTTCATAGATGATTCCACGTCTTTATATTATTATATTTATGAATAAGGTCAACGAAGTGGTGCAACAGTCATTTCCTGCCTCTGGAAAGTGTTGTGGTCTCTGATACTAAAATACATTAAGGCAGAATGTGATTTAATGGGATTCATGACTCCTATTTCACTATCTTAATCGACTGTCTGTTCCTCCTATTTTGATTTACCAACTTTTATTATAAACAACAACAGTTGCCCATGGAGCCCATGCACACACTCACACAGAAACGCACACACACACGCACACCCACACACACAATAGCACACACTTATATGATTTCCAGATTAGTCCCCAGGATTCAAGGATTGCTGGGTCTCAACACAAATGTCATTGTGAGTCGTAACCTTTACTGGAGCACATTATCTGCTCTAATATGGCGGGGCCGGGAAGGAGCACCAAACGCGATGCGATTGGATTTGAAAGGTCCCCATCCAAGTCATGCCCACCGGCTATCTTGCCTCCACAGTTCAGCAACACCAGCACTATACGGCACGTCGCAAAGTTTCAAGGATCTCATCTGTCCCGCCATATCTGCATCTCCCTGCCCTCAATTAATCAGCTGTGGCTGGAGAATGGGAGCTGGGTCACTCTGGGAAAGGAGAGGATGGAGGATGTGAAGAAACGAGACACAAAATGGGATTGAAATAAATAAATAAATAATAATAATAATAATGGAAACACTTTACAAGTTTATGGAGTATTTGTAACATTTTAACAGCTCATTAGTTGAGATTCATCAATTCAACTGTTTCTCTTTGTCTGTAGATGTTTAACCGATTATCTATAGAATATATGGGAAAATTCATGAGCATAGCCTACTTATGTATTCCAGAATAATTTAGTTGAACTTGAACTTTGAAGTTCAGCTAAATTATTCTGAGAATATGTCGGCGTGTTCCTGATTTGTCACATAAACTCTGTAAAAAATGCGTTAAACGTCTACAGACAAAGAGAAACAGTTGAATTGTTGAATCTCAACGAATAAGATGTTGACATTTTACAAACACAAATATGAACTATTTGGAGGCAGACTATCCAAATAAAATGAATTTCACATGTCTCACCTGCTCTTGTTTATTTATTTATTTATTTTTAAATTTAGCTCAAATGGGAGGAGAGTAGGATATGGGAGGGACCGCGGGAGACGAGACGGATGTGGTATTAGAGGCAGATGTGTTTGCAGAAGTGCTGACATGTGTATCTGTCACAACAGGTCGTGAGTTATGAAACTGACAATGCCAGCTCTTTGCTTAAACCACGCAGATCCGAGGATGTCCTTGATGTCAGCTTGGATAGACAAATGGAGATCTGCATTACATAAACCATGTTGCATTAAAAAAGAAAAAAAAAAAAAAAAAAAAGCAGCTGCAGGGATGCTTTCTTCAATCTTAACTGCATCTTTATTTCCTCTGCCGCCTCGATAATAACAACACTTATTGGTAGAGTAAAGTAAGGAAACGGTTTAATAATTCATTTGTATTCATGTTCTGTTACATTACTGTGACCTACTTTTAACTTTATTGTTCTCAAGGGGGAATTTGTCTGGCAGCCAGGTAAAACACAGGGCACACACAGACTTGAACATAATAAGACACATAAAACGTATAATAACAAGAGTCAACAGACACATTAGCAGCCCTGTGAGGCTGTACAGTGGTGCTTTGAGGGAAATGCTCTGTAAAAAAATGTTTTTATGGCAGTCCTTCTAAAAATCGTAAAAGATATTTTAGGACAAAAATGTTGTATCTGCCCACCAACTGACCAACTAATTGATAAATCACTAATGCAATCCCTCGAGCCACGGCGTGTTAGAACCCACCACATAAGCCCAAATAAAACATAGATCAAGTGATAACACAACATAAAAGCTGGAGTGCATCCAGGTGACTCATGATCATTAAAACAGTTAGAGAGATAAAATAGATAAACTTTATTGTCCCTGAGTGGAAATTTGTCTTGGGTACAGTGTTACAGTCCGCTGCTTTACATTAGAAAACATCCCAAAAAAAATGACATGAAAACATCTTAAAACACGAGAGACATTTGACATTGACAACACGGCAGCTTTTAAAAAGAACCTGTAAGAATTTAAGTGCTAAAGTGCTTGTGTATTTATTGCACATTGCTCTATTGCACTACAATAAATAATTTGTCACCCTGTTGGATTCTTCCTATGGAGGATGGAGAGGACTTTCAAAACGACTTCCACCTTTGAAATGTGCTCTGTTGCTGAATATCTGAGACAAATCAGGTAGTTTGCAGCTCTGACTATCCTAAAAAAAGATTTTACAAATGACACATAATTACAAGAGCTTACACAAATACCTATCTAATAAAAACTATTTTACTTTTTGCTTTTACTTTGATTTTTAATGATTTGGTTTTCAGTTTTTACACCAAACTACTCCTAGAAATTGGAATAATTACAGAATAAGCTACAGTTGAGCTGTTTGTGAAGATATTCATTCCTTTATCTTATAAGTCAGACATTTGATAAAGCATCCATAAATAGGAGAAGGGCTGGTTGTTAAGGAGTATTCAAATGGGAAGAAAAATAATAATAATTTTATTTGTATAGCACTCTTCAAGCTGAGAGCACAACATGCACAGAGAGCATAAAAGACAACAACAGAACAATCATAAAATACAAAATATAAGCAGACAGTTAAAAGATCATTAAAATGAGCTTAAAATCAGGTGGTTGCATAATGGAGCTGTTTTATGTGAACAAACAAGACTAGTTTTCAGGCAAAAAAGTCAAAAAACGTGTCAGCAAATCAAAAATACTACACCCTTTGACCTAACCTGGATAGTTAAGGTTTTGGTGGTTGACAGTCCTCGTCTTTGAGGAGAGTGTGGAGCCTACTGTCTGACACAAACCGTCATTTAACCTTTTACGGTGCCCATTTGTGTTCAAATAAGCTACTTTTGTGCTTCCACTGAATAGTTTTCATCACAAGTAACTTTTACTTCACTATTTTGTGAGTGAAGTTACATTACTTCTACATAGGAAGAATGTTCACCTCTGGTAAAAGTGTTCACATGTGATACATTAGAGTCCAGGTTTACATTTCTGCTCACAGCAGGGGGCAGTAGTGAATAATGTTCCTACTGAGAGACAAAGTCTACAGTAATTCAGTAATTCTGGGCGAGTTCATACGTCTGTATTTTTCTTCCAGTGATTGTTGTGCCTCTTGTAGGGGAATACAATCTGAGTGGGTTTATAGGTGATAGTAATCTCTGAAAATACAAACAGATGTAAGGCTGTGGTAGGCAGTGTGCCACGGAATATTTACATTCAGGAACTGGTGGCAAAGAATTCAACATGACTTTTTTTATTTTTTTTTTTTCTATCATTAAGTATTCATTTATGCTTGAATTCAAAGACACACGTGTTAACTGCGGGAGCGTTTCACCACAGAAACATGTGTGAAATGTCGATTTAAACAACTATTATTTTCAAACAGTTTTCTTCTTCATGTTTTTGTGAGTTCCACACTTATTTTTCATGAATGAGGATTATAACATCAGGCGGTCTCTCTGCTGTTTTTCACGCTCCTCCACCCCCCAGTTTGCTTGAATTGCATCTTTCAGTGCTTCAGCGGAGCAGCGTGGCTCCACGGGGCGACATTCGCTCGGCATGCTGTTGTTCTTGGGCGTTACTAAACGCTGGCTCCCCGGTTGCTCAGCCACCATCCGAATGTTTCATTTCTGCACCTGTTTCCAAGACAACTGACATTTAAAGGGGCAAGGGGCGGCTCTGGTTATTGACTGTTTGTCCTTGACCAGCACTCTGCTTGCACTTGAAAACTGTTTGGTTCAACCTGTGATCATTTTCCCCTGAAGCTCTCTACAAACTCACTGTCCCTTCATGGCAGCTGAGAGCTGGATGTTGTAGAAGGACAAACGGCGTTAGCTGCAAACTGCAGGAGAACTTTTCCTTTTGGATGGAGCAACAGGGTGGAACAATCTTACATTTTAATTCCAGAAAATGTTTCCACCGAGGATTTGAGTCATATTTTATGCTTAATGAAGCAAAGCAGCCTGAATGTGGATTGTAGCTGAAATGATCAAGCAGGCCAGTTGAGAAACTGAATAACAGGTTTATCTACAGCCTGGCACCCTACAGTATAACCACCGCACCACCAAATTAAAATTAAAACATAAGATGTATGGAGAGGAGAATTTTCTCCCCTCCTCCCACTCCTTGAAGTTGTTTCATGTTATCAACACAGAGCCTTATGTCTCAATCTGACAACTCATCTCCTGTTTCCTTCTGATGATTATGGCAAAATGAGTCACTAACAGGTGAGCACAAATAAGCACCAATAAAGGGGTGTTGCCTCTCTGGAGAAACCTGATATTTTACCATAAAAGTGGCACGTAAATGACAGGGAGATGCTCTTATACTGTAAAAATCAACTTCGCTGCAGCTCTATAAGACTGCTGGACTCAAACATTTGAAAGATTGACGCAGCATAGTCCAAGATATCCTGATTTTAAAGCAGGATTTTCACCATCATATTTCACCCATTGAAAGAACTACTACTAGAATAATGAATAATTCCCATCCAAACACAAGTAATTACTTTTTAAAAAACTGTATGCGCACTGTAACTGCACTGTAAATTTGAGGGGAAAAGTTGACCACTCCTGGTGTCTCTCTATGTATGTAACAGTAAGCACATTCTTGAAGTAGTCAGTTCTCTGGTCTTCATTTGAAATGAGTGCAAAGCCAATATTCACAAAGATAGATATAAGTATGACGACAGCATTTTATGGGTAAAGCAAAAAAAAACAATGGATCTTACATTTCCCACAATTCCATCTATATCTGTTTTTGCTTGGTAAATACCGATGTCTTTTAAATGCCGCACCTGCAGTTTGTGATGCAGGTTTTCTGTTGAGATTCTGAAGTCTCCAGCCCGAGATAACCTTGATCAAGCTTGATTAAGCTCCTCCAGAGTCACAGGAGACATTGTACAACTGTTTCACAAGGCTGAGAAGAACTCCAGAACTTGATTAGAGCTGGGCAATAAATCAGTATTATATCGATATCGACAAGAGACTGGATATCATCTTAGATTTTGGATATTGTTATATGGTAATATGGCATAAGTGTTGTCTTTTCCTGGTTTAAAAGGCTGCATTACAGTAAAGTACATTTTTAACATACCAGACCATACAGCCTTTACCCACATAGTCATTATATCCACATTACTGGTGATTATTTATCAAAAATCAGCACCAATAGTCAACCCCACAATATCGTTGCAATATCATTATCGAGGTATCTGGTCAAAAATATTGCGATATGAGGTTTTCTCCGTATCGCCCAGCCCTAATCTGAATGCGTAAGATCAGGGGAGTGCACCGTAACGAAAACAAGGTGCACTATTTTGTGTGTTTTGTGGATTTGACTGAGAAATGTTCTTCTTTCTTGTACATTGCTTGTGTACTTCAGTAAGGTTTCAGGACTTACCCAGTTTTTAACCCCCCATTATTCACAGCCTTTGTGTTTACCGTGTTGTACCTTTGGTGCTGTCCCAAACCATATGGGGACTCGTATAGCAAGTGGTACTCCTGGCCAGTAGAGCTGGTCAGTGATGAAGGTTTGCTCAGTTGAACAGTTTGTAACATGTGGCAGGTTGCCTGTAAAGAAAAAAATGTGCACTCGTATATAACTCAAAGGGTTTTTTTCCCCACTATGATCTATTCTAAAAATGACTAGAAATGACAATGAAATACACAAAATCTATGATCGCAATCTAACAATGTGCATTAAAAAGCTATTCAGTAAAACAGTTTAAAAAGAGACACATTTGCTTATTTATCGATTGAATGCTGCACAAGAATTCTCAGTTGGGAAGTGTCAACGCTGACGTGGGTTTTATTATATTCCTCTTAAATGCTATGCTGATGATACACAACTTTATTTACCTAAGAAGCTGGTCCTAGAGCCAGATAAGCAATCTATAAATAATCCATTTATTACATTTTTGACTGTGAGGATACGATTGTATTGGTCCAGCCTGGATTCTATTCAATGAGTATTTCTTAACTGGAATTACACAATTTTCATTATTCTATAAATTTTCACTCAAGCGAATCAAATACAGTGATTATGCTTTTAAAAAAAGTACAAAGAGAAGGTTTAAATGTACTTCTTTCCAAAGAGGCTTTCGAGATGTGATTAATTAGATTGGCTAGATTCAGTAGATTGGACCCAATTTATTTTCCGAACTTCTAACTTCCTGTGAAATGTCTGCAGGTATTTTTAGTGCTTAAAATGTCTACTTGCCATACTTCACTCACCTTGTAGATTATTATGTCATGATGTACAGAGAAATATCTTAGAGGAAACATTTATTGTCAGTAAATTATACTGACAACATACTGAATGAAAGACTGGTTTATACACAATTGCTGTCGTATCATTTGAGCAAACTCATGGTTTTTAGAAATGTAGAGTTTGGGTTCACAGTCGGGGCATCAGCCAGGCAGCACACTGCTGCCTGCAAAACACTCCGACTAATCAAAAAGGGACAATTTACTGAGTCAGATCTGAGCTGTTACAACACTCATTTATACATTTCCAATTACAGCAAGCAAACATTAATTAGACTGAAGCTGTATATAAATGAGTCCTGGAGTCGTCACAAAGAGACGTTAGAAGTTTAGTCAGTTAATTCTGTCTCAAGTCACATCAGTCTTAAATTGATGAGTTTAGTAAATGCTTTGTGAGTTCTTCCAACTAATGAGGAGTTGCAATGCCAAAACCTAGACTAGTTAGATCAAACAAATAAATGAAGATGACAGAACCAGATCATAGAAGCTGTTTTGCTGCATCTTTTTACATTTTCAAAGGTTGAAAAATATAATTTCATCTGGGTTTTTTCTTTGTGAGTGCAGACGTTGTATTCAAGACAAATCTGGGGGGCTTTTAATAAAATATATTCTGCAAGAGCAAGATTTTCCAGAAGTTTCACGTCAAAGGGATTTATCCATTCAAGATGCTCCTTACAAAATGTCATGTGCTGTTATAATGTTCAGATCTCGTTTTGCTGCCATGTGACGTGCCTTTAAAGGTCATGCGTACAACATATTGTCATCTAGAAAAAGGCCCATGTGAAGTTAAGGAAAGACAGCTGAAAGGTAATCAGGCAGATAGATATAAGACAGACAAATGGAGCAAGAGAAAGGACACTTGATGCATATTCACTCCAACAAACACCCCCCTAACAAGGGCTTTCAAGGTCACCAAGATGAAACGAGCGAAACCATAATGTTAAAGTTCCCTCTCCCTGACTAACACCACCCTCTCTCCTCATCTCTTTGTTTTTTTTCCCTCTTTCTCTTTCTGTCTCTTTCACTCTCCTCTCGCTGTGTCGTCTCCCTGATCGGGCGGCAGACAGCGTGTAAGTGCTCTAACCCAGAGAAGTCTCCAGGAGCTCTTGTGATTGGCTGTGCTCTGCAGCACAGTTCACAATCGATTAAGGCACGGTGAGCTCCCGTTAACAGCTTTTCTCTGCTGCTCCTGTGGCTTTGATACTGTCACATAGACTCCAACTTCGCCCTTAACCCTTCAACCACTGTCCTCTCTCTTTCTCTTTGTCTCCTTCTCTCTCTCTTTACACTTTTCCTTTCATTTTCAAAGTCCCGGACTCCCTCACTTTATTGCCACTCAAAGATATTTCTTTCGACTCTCACTCTGGGCTTGTGTTACCCTCTCGTTTCCCCCTTTTTTTTTTTTTCCTTCTTTTTTTTCTTGGAGTTCTTACTCTCAAGTCACTTAGAGCCTCTTCTCCTCTCACTCACCTTGTCCTGTCATCTTAAATTTCAGTCAGTTTTGTGTCCTCAGGGAGAGAAAAAGATTGAAAGGAACAGATAAAAGAGAGTAATGTTCTTTACAGCAATAAGTTGCCAAATATAATGGATGATGTCTTGCATAATATTGGATACCTGAACAAACCGTTGCTGTGCTGGTTTAGCCGTATGCAGAGTTGTAGTCGGAGTGCAGGAAGTAGTGAGCTCGTTATGTGGCGCAGTGAAAAATACAAAAGGTTCCAACATCAACTAGAAAGTCTTCCCAGAAGAGTGTTATAATAGCATTTGCAATTTACATTTACAATTACAATTACAATTACATAGGAGCGTAATTTTCAGATGTCTGCATACTTTTGGCTATGTAAAGTACGCAGAGATTTCAGATGCACACTGAAGCTCATACGGTATCACACTTTTGTTTTCTGTAGTAACATTTACTTACACCTACATGATCTAAACAGTCCTAACCGATTACTCTAATAACAACAACAACAACAACAACAACAGATGCTTGTGTTTTATATAGTTTAGTTTATTGTGTTTTGTTGTTGATTCAGTTATTTCTACATGCATGTGTATGGATTTATTATGTATGTTTACATTCATTCATATATCCCTGTTGAATCTCATTACTGTGTGTGTGTGTGCGCGTGTGTGTGTGTGTGTGTGTGTCAGGCTTTAGGGCAAACATGTGTAGCCCCAGATGTTTGGGCAGGGAGGTAACATGTAAAATGTTCTGAGGTCATGAGGCAAAAGGCAAGGTGGAGCGCGAGGTAGAGTTCATATTTGAGTTAAATGTTGTTTTCCTATCCTTTAAAGGAATAGTTCACTCAAAACAATATAAATTGCATATAGTATTCACCTCCCTAGGCTCTCTATGTTCCTGGAAAAAGGTTTCTACTGAATAAAGTTAAGGAGAGCAGAGCACCTGAAAAATGAAAGCATTTCAGGTGTTCCGTAGTGAACAAAAGACAGCAAAAAAGGTTATAAAACGTCCAATACCTGTGCACTAATATCTAAATTATTTCTATCCATTCATGTGCTCATAGACATCCAAACACAATTATGTTTGCTAAAATGTTGCTTGCCTTATATCTTGTTGTGCGCATGCTTGCATTATAGTTACAACCTTGTGTTTGGGTGTAATTCTATTTGACAACAAGATAAATATAGTATAACAAAATCACAGCATTTGCTTCCTTTTCCTCCTTGCCAGCAATTAAAGCATTATTCTGTTGCAGCCTTTGTACTATTTTGTCTCCGCCTCCTTGGGATGAAAGAAAAAAAAAAAAAAATCAGTATGTCTGGGTAGAAATGCAATTCACAGAAAACTGCAACCAAAATGCGCATTTCCAGGTTTTTGTGAAGCTGTTCATGTCGCAACTAGCAATGAAAGACAGCATTGCCTGAAGAAAATTATGTGTTTTTTTCCCCATGGTTTTTATTGTCAAAAAGCAGTGAACCATTCTCCCAGAAACACAAAAGATGTGCAGTGAGAGAGGCCAATTGCTCGATCTGCCCACAGAATGTTCTTTTCTCTTCCCTTTTTTTCTCTATGGTGGCTCACAGAAAAAGCTTTAAGTGGCATTTAACTCTTCTACTCGCTGCAGACATGGCCTTCAGCAGCTAAACGCTGCTCTTTTCTCTCCATGTACACATGAGCATACCTGCATCCCGGATATATCTATTCTTTTCTATTGTAGAGCAATTCTGTTAATGTAAAAAAAAGACATGAAACTTGCATGTTTTGGCACTGGTGGTGTCCAAATATATTAGAAAAACCACCTTGCCTGAAATATGAAAAGAAAGTTGTTAAAAAAACAGATATAACAAATTTATTTTTGTAATTTCTACATAGCAATCTAACTAGAACTAGTTCTTCTTTCTTTTAAATGCTTTCATTTGCCATGTTTGTTATATAGTTGTTGATTCGAGTGGAAATCAATTGAATAAATCAGATGAACTTGACTGCTCTAATTTCCACTTTATTATTCTAAACGCAACGTTTACTAACCTGCTATTTCTGGAGATTTTTAACAAAATCCTCGGCCTTCTTCAGCATCATGTAACCTAAGCACCAAACTTTGGTCAGATGATAACAAGTGGTCGTATATCGGAGGGGATAGTAGCGGCCCGTCCAACAAGTCTAAATAGCATAAATAACAAAAAATAAATAAATAAAAAATGTGAGTAGTTACCAGGGAGCAAATGGGCGAAGCACTCGTGGCTAGTGAACCATTATTTAATGAGTAACTCCCAATCAATTTGTGTATAGTAGCTAATGATTAGTTAAGGATTAGTTCATTGAGAAATGATTGAGGAACGGCTTGATAATTGATGAATCATTAATAACTACTTAGATAATGATGACTTTCTAGAGCACAGACTGTGAGATCCTATATTAATGAATAATTAAGTAATGATTAGCCCATGAATATATCTGAAGCGATCATACTGACCACAGGGCGGCTGTGGCTCAGGAGGTAGAGTGGTCGACCACCAGTCAGAGTGTCGGCGGTTTGTTAGTCCATTTACCATTTTACCACTTTGACCTCTTTCATGAGTTGATCTTGATTAACTCTGAACCAGCAGCTTTTGTCCCCTCCCCTAATTAAAGTAATACATAATACTGAATAGTTACTAAATAGTTACTAAATAGTCCCTCATTACTTCATCGTTATCTTTACAATTATTTCCTTAACAAGTGTTTTATTAAGACCTGCTCACTTTGACAAGTCGGCCAAGACTATTTTTATTGGCTAGATTCATGTTCCCAAACCAAGCCACAGAACAGACTCAATGAAACAGAAAAGACTCATCATTGTAGTGCACACATTATTACAAACATCCTCAGGAAGTACAGATGTTGTCGGTCATCAGTTTGAGGATTTGGTTTTAAAAATGCGTATGTAAACGCATGTTTACTAAGTGTTTCTCGAGCCGCCAACTGAGTCCTTGAAGTTGACTTTGACACTTTTAGAGTCCACCAGATTCGTTACCAAGTTCTGCACACAGGTCACATGATGACAACTGAGAAACTCCCATTTGATGAGGAAATTGGTGGTATACATTCAAAAGTTACAAAAAAAAATACCTATAGATGAACCATGAGTTAAAACATATTCTATTATATCTTATATCTATATCTTCTTAGAGTGAAATTCCTTCTTGGCCTTGGAAAAACACAAGTTGTCAAAGCAATCTCACCACAAGGTCCATTGAAATTTTGGAGTGTACATTATTTTTCACATTGTTAACGTTGCGAGATAAGTCATGGCCTTGATTGAGGTCTGCGCTGTCTGAGTGCCATTCCTGTGGTACTTGTTATACTTTAAATGCATTACAAAGAAAAGCTGACAGATTCAAATATTGCCTTCCTGTCTCCTGCTGTGTCTCCATGACTGGTATTTAACATAACTTTCACACGGTTTACCCAAAAGATGCAGACTTGAGAGGACCATGGCAAAGCAGTGTGTGTGAAGTTGATGAAGATCTCCAACACAGAATAAGGACAATCAACATCTCCAATGAGTGCCCAAAGCCCTCTGGGTGGTGTAGTTTCTACTGCTCTCCCCATTGGTATCGCAGCTAACTGCTCTGGATGGCAGGTGCCACATGTAATGGAGGGATGAGGATGTCGCGCTCTCGCAGCAGACATGACCTCCAGGGTCCCGGCTCATCGCGTTTGTTTGGAGATGGATCTTGTTGGGACCTTGCTGGTGTATGGTGTCCCCTGCATGGCTCCTCTCCCCTCAGAGCTATAATCACAGCAGACTGCATGTCACAGCGCCCTGCTCTAATTGGCCTGTCACTCTCCGTGCGCTGGAGGAGGAGGAGGGGTTGGCCTTTGTGGGGCTGCCATGGCGACTGGGCCATTTAATGAGAACGAGCACGCTGTGACTAATGACATCCCTGAGCCCATCGGATATACTGCAAATGGACAATTTGCTGCATCACTCACACACAATACACAAACATAAAGGCCCACACCTCAGCGTGGTCAAACCTCATTGAATAGAAGACAGTTTTCACCATGAATCAATACATGACAAGTGGACTTCAGCATTAATGCAAAGGCTATCATCCATTCTCATACACTCTTTAAGCAATACTAGTGTTATGTAATAAGGCTACTGCTAATGTTATTTGGAGATATTAACTACAGCTTAAGATACACATTTAGTATTAGGTGGGTCATTGCTCAGGACACTTTAATGGGAGACATAAGCCTCATCATCCATAATAGCAGTATGAATTTGAAGCTAGGCGTGATAACACAGTTCACCATGTTCGCAGGAGAGCGAGAGAGAGAGAGAGAGAGAGAGAAAAAGACATTTACTCCATCATCTTCCATTTCTTCCCATCATCCCATTTATTGGTCCATTAGTGACCAAGTGACAGCGTGAAACGCGTGGATATATATCAAGTATATCACTTCCTGAGCTCGACGGCAACCTGCCACATCTTTTGATTTCACAGAAGGTAACAATGTGCCTAAAACAACAGTCATTCACGAGGTTTAAAGTCACGATGCAGTCAAGTTTACTAACACAATTCAGGCATCTGTATTTTCTGTATTCGATTTTCTTTCTGGCTGGAGATAGCCTGGGGCTTCATTATTGATTGGTGAAGCTATGGATAAAACATTTTCAATACACTAATAAAAACACAATTTCAAGAGTTTGTAGTATCCCTACTACAGGCAAAAAAAACGACGCAGCTACACAGAGCAATAGAGGCAGCCAAAGAAGAACGTAATCAGAGAAGAGCCTCATAACACCACTGTCCTCAGAAAGATAGTTAAACTAGTAAAAAGGATTATATTATTAACACACTCATTGTTTTGTTTGGGCCACAACTTTACTGTGTTGGTTCAGTCTCACAGCTCTCATCACCTTGTTCTCGGCTGCAGGAAGCTGTTTTCAGCATTATAGCTCTAAAAAACGACGGCAAACAGACAAAGTCACCCCATAGACGCCTAAATGTTTATAAAAGGATAAAGGAGGTTGAATATTGGTCTTACTTTCATCATATGGCTGATTTGTTTCTGTTGTTTTGTACTTGCTGTATGTGTAAATAAGCAACTGCTTGCTAACAAGTTTGGCATATCAACATAAAAGTTCTATGTCAGTGTTGTGCACGCAGCTTGTTCCGCTGCCGCGTAGTGGCCCAAAGCAATCCAGGTTTAAGTAATTACATCTTGTGTGTCATGATGTGAGCCACATGAGCTCCACTGGGTGAAGAGAACTGGAGAATAGGAGAAATGGCAGCTAAATGAAGGAAAGGAGACTGGATGCTGTATGTCAAACATCTGGTAATGTCTTGGGCTGCGTTTCATTAGTCGTTCAACTTGCTCTCGTTGGAATTCCCGTTACATTTGTCAGAAAAACTGATATGAACTGGTTGAGCTCGACCCTCGCAGGGCTGAGCGAGCGAGTCAACAACGTTGGTCACTCTAGTGGTGCATGCCTCCCACAATGCATTGCAGTTAGGCATTTGGTGAAAGAAAAATACATCCGTGGTTAAGTGGCTGTAATGTACGTAAAACTCCCGTTGCTTAACACAGAAGAAAGAGAAGATGAATAAATTGGAAAATAAATCACATGAGAAATAAAAATGAAATAAAATACACTATCTAAAATGCTTTTCCGTTTTTCGAATATATCTTGTAGGTCTGTATAATTAGGCTTACGTGTGTATAGGTTCAGTCGCCTCGTTAGCAAATCTCATTCATAAATTGATATTTTACAGAAAAATGCCATATAAGTAATTACACTTGTGTGATTTCTTTATTACCAACATTATCCGTAAACGCATGGAAAAATGGATGTTTTGCATGATATCATAAACCCGTAGCATTAAGATAATCATGATAGAGCTCACAAACAGAAAATTCTAAATGAGAAACTAATGCAGCTAATTACAAAGCGCCGACGTATTGCAATTATCCACAGAAGACGCCTTCGCCTTGTTGAAACGAGTGCGCAGGTATGATGCATCTAATGATGTGTAGCAGTGTAGCGTTAAGCTTATGAGGTCGATCCATGACAATTTCTGTTGAAAGTACAAGGGCAGGTGCATTACATTAAACCCTCACTCACTTTCCCTATGTTCTCCATGCTGTTACATAACACCAAGGGCTGATGGGAAGTGGAACTACTAATAAAACACAGCATTTGTAGATATACAGTGAGGCTATTGTAATTCATGGCGTGCCGATGGCCCCATATAGCCTCATCCTAGGGCGGCCATGACAGGAGATGACTTACAGCACGCTGGTCTGCAAAGGCATACTTGGGAATATAAAAAAAAGGGACACTGCTGTTATCTCAGTCTGCGCTGTTAGACTCATTACCATTAATTAGGACCTTGGTGAGGCACCGTATCCACAGTTCAACATGCTTGAAAAATCAAAACATGAATCGAAATACCAGGGAAAATCTGTCCCTTGCTGCAATCCCCTGTTAATCAGCAGTGATAATGTTTTGCTAAACTATAATCTCATCTGTGAATATTAATAAGGACTCTGAGGGATCTCAGCAGAGTGATGAGGGAGCGCTTGTGGCTCCTATCTGTAAAAATGGCCAAACTGTTGAGACAGATTGCTGAATCACTCAGCTCTCACTTTGGCTGTCTTTGTTTTCCTCCGTGGCTCTTCAGTGTGAAGGCAGTTATGTGGCTGTGTTTCAGTAACAGCAGAGAGTTTGTTTTATCAACAAACCGCCATTTTGCATGCAACACCCACGCGGCACACAACCGCACACACTTGAATGAACACAATAAGATGGCATGCATGAGATTAAAGTGTACCTCTCTGCATAGTGTCTCCTTTTCTTCTTGCACGTTTGAGTGTCCCAGGGTGATTAGGAGCCATATCTCTGAAGGGCATCGGGAATGTTTACAGCCCATGTAGCCTTTGAGAATCGATAATGACATGAAGACCCTGGGCAGGTTAATGGTGTGTGAAGGGACTGTTATGTATAAAATCCAGATTGTTGCTTGTAGAAATGGTGCATGCATCACATCTGAGTATTGAAGTCTGACTGCTGTGGCTGATCTAAGCCTGGCCTGTGACCCTCGCCGAGATGCACGTCAAATAAGAAGAATCCATCATGGGGACAGCGATCGGCCATTACAGACCAAATGAGATGACCAACGCAGTCAGCCCTGTGGGTTTGCCTTGATTTAACAACATATTATAACACACTGATGGCAGTGGTGGATGAGTGTGGATGTGTTCCAGGGTTAAGTAATCATAACAATAGAACCATAATGGAAAAAGGGTAAAAGCACCCTGAGATGAGCACAGAGGGGCAATTGCAGCCTGCTTCTTGTGGCTAACCAGCTATGGTTTGGTTTCTAGCAGGGGCATGCATCCCCGGCTGATGGGACATGCAACCCCCTTGGAGGTGAAATTTATTGGTATGGATTTTGTGCTGCTACCGTTGCATTGAATCAGTGTGATCAAGCAGGCAGGCAGAGGGAAATCGGGCTGTTCTGAGAGTGAATTATTTGCAGTCACACACTCAATTTACCCCTGAAAACCTAGTTAGGGAGGGAACAGACATAGAAACGTACACATGCCGACATGTATGTATGTATGCTGTAGACACACATGCATACGTAAAAACATTAGTTAACAGGATTAAGAACATTAAATCAAATCAAAAATGAAATCCAATTTCTCATTTGTGCAATAAATTGAAATGATACAGTAATTCAGGCAATGACATGAAATATTTCACTTCAAAACAAAATGAAGCATTAAAAAAAAAAGAGCATCTTCAAATGAATACAGCCATTACTGATTAAAATACAGGTATCAGTTAGTATGTGTCATTAATTTCCAGTAAGAACAAATACTCCTCATGCATATTAAAGCTCAACTCTACGCCAGCCCACTACATAATTGACTGTGTTACAGCCGGCAGCCTCGCAGACAGACAGGAGAACTGTGTTGCCAGGCTGTTGTGTTTGATCTGGATGACTGTGTTGAAACCTCTTAATGCCAGTTTATATAAAATATTCATCTTCATTTCGCAGGCCATGAATCATCAAGGTGTCTCTGGCCCTCTGCCCCCGCTCTTGTCCTGTGGCGGAGCAGACAGCTGTTTGAAATTAGACACCAGATTGTGTTACTTAAACCGCTAGCAAGAGCGACGCTGATCGCTCCCTAACCCAGCAAGCAATCTGTTAGCGTGCTGAATCGTGGGAATGTGATCATGAGTGTGCTCTTGTAGTATTTAAAGCCTGGCCTCCCTCCCAAACTCACTTGAAAATGTACAGTGCTACTGTTTTACACTGGATGGAATAAACTCACCAAATAATTAAAGTGACATTTTAAACGCATCTTATAGGAGGAAGTTATGACTTCTTTTTAACAGCAGATTTGGGAAAAACTATCACATGCTCACAGTCAGTTTTACTACTTAGTGACACTTTGTTGCTTTATCTAACCATTAATGAGAAAGATGAGTCTACAGCCATGCTAGCCTGCACTCAGGCACAGTGGTGCTTAGAGCTAAACACTGTTGTCAGCATGCTACATGCTCACGATGACAATGCTAACCAATGATGGGCAGCAGGTGTGATGCTTACCATGTAAACCATCTTAATTCAGTGTGTTATGATATTATTTGCTAATTACCATTACACAAAAAAGAAGAACAGAACAACTTGGGAATGTAATTAGTTGTGCAGTTATTTGGTCACCAAAGTACTGGACAAATAAAATAAAATGTTTAATTGTTACCTTTCATGCTGAGGGCAACATCCAGCTTTCCAGATAATCCATCCAACAATTGATGAAATATTTCACTAAAAACCACAAATGTTTCTATCATTTTAATCACGTTTTTATCGGTTATTGACTGTAATTATTATCAGGTGTGTGGCTCCCGCAGCAGCCTGTGGCTTTAGTATAAAGATGCTAATGTGGTTTCATATCGTAGATTTGATACCTGACCAAGGTCCATGACTGTAACATTGTATCTCTAATCATCTCAGTGCTGACCGTGTGCGTCAATTAAACCATTTATTTTGCATGACTTTTTCTCCCCCTATTGATTTTATAATTTGATATATAAACCATTAATAAAGCCATTATTTATCTAGTTTGTGCCTCAGGTGAGGATCATTGATCTTCTTCTCCTGAATTTTTAACAAATGACCAGTGATGACAGAGGAATTGTTATCCATTCCTTCAATACTTATTTTGACTAGGGGTTAGCATTAGTCAATACTGTGCAATTACACGCAGGATATGATGCCAAGATAATCCCCAGTAGCTGCCTTATAAAATCAATCAGACCATTGAAGCCCAAGACAATAGTTGTGAGATGATGAGTGAATACTGTGATGTAGTTAGGATGAGCAAAGGCTTTGATAGATGGTCGTATTCTCTGAAGCAGGCAGGGAACAGATTGTGATTAATTCTCTAACAAAGTGATTTGCCGGAAGTAGTAAAAACAATTGCTTCAGTTATTTCCCCTTTTTTTTTTGTGTGTTAATGGTGTGTGTGACAACAGTATATGTGCCTTAATGCATCTTTTCATTTTCTGCACGCAGAGCTGAGCGGTTGTAATGCAAATCACAAAGCCACTCACTCACTCCAGTCTTCTTATCGTTTTAGTGATCCGCTCATAATGACGTTTAAGAAGAAAATGAATAAGTGTCCTACACTGACAGCCAGTTTGGCAAGCATTTATTCACACATGAAAGGGATTGCAATGACACATGAGCTAATCAAAACTGGATATTAAGCACTGAATTGAAGCAGGCCTCTCTCAACAGTCAATTCTTATAAAAACTCTTTCATGTTTGGTTACGTGACGCAAACTCATATTAACCTTCAGCCCTGTTTCCCTTCCCAGCTTTCAACGCTCACTCTGATTGTCACAGAACCTGCAAGCTGTGTTTTTACTTCTAAAAGTGTGTGCAGACAGCATTTTGGGATTGCTAAATGTTGCTTGTTTATCCTTCAAAAGAAACCATTAGTCAAACAAACAAAGAGCGGTATGTGAGCAGACGTTACTGGCAGAAGCATTAAAATCCACTGCAACTCTCTGCCAGGTTAGTAATTGCTCTTTTTATGGTGGTAATTATTTCCTCTAAGGTGCGCACTGTTGCACACTGCAATTATACATGTGCTGCTATCTCTGTGAGGAAGGGAATGTCGGTGGAGAGATGTGGGAAGTATTCTGAAAAAAAAATCATACATTTATGTGTGGGTGTGGGTGTATGTGTGTGGGATGTGCAAAAAAATTGAAGCTGCTGAGATCCGAATTGATGCACAGTGTCTACAAAGACAACAAAACAACAAAAATCAAACAATGGTGTGATGTGGCTCCGTTTAAAAAAAAAAAACATATTTGTGTATTCCTGCCTTCTGTTAAAAGCGCGCTTCTGTAACACAACCCTGCTGAAAGGCGTCGTACAGAACAGCAGCACGTTAGCATGATAAGTCCAATAACATACTTTTCATTATTCTGTTTCCTTTGTCCCCCTCTCCTCTCTCTCCATCTCTTCCTTGATTGTTTGTTTCTCTGTTTGCTCCAGACAGTGTGACCTGCAGGAGCAGGCTGGAAAATGCCATTACACGAACACCTCTAACAGATAAGGTTTTCCTGATGTTTCTCAGACGCTGCAAGGATGTGGGAGCTTCTGAGCAGGAGAACAGGGGCCAGAAATTCATACGGATGATTCTGTGAAAATGCATCAACAGCAGCACTCAGCATATTCAGCTGATCCAAGGATGAGAACTCCTATTTGCACATTATTCATTGATACTTCAATCTGCACCTTAGTTCCAGCGAGTGTACACTACAAGTGTCCAGGTGGGTTTCTGTTATTTCTGACAGCATGTATTTATTAATAAATGATCATACCCAGTCGTGGATAAGTGTCCTACTCAAGTCGAGGGCCTAAACATAAATAGTGGAATAAAATGAACTCTTTGTGTTGAAGGACAACATTTTTTGGAGGGTAATAATTAATAAATAAATTCCAAATGGATTCACATGTGTGTGTTTTAAATGCTTATGGAAAATGACATCTATTTTTTTACCTTAATGGATGTGAATTCATTAAGTGAAATGCTTGTTGAAAGGTAACTTAAAGCGTGGGTAGGCCGTATATTTTTGGAAAAATCCCATATTAACCTTTCAGCATATTGTAATTCAAGTGGAGAAGAAAACTGGACTTACACACAAACTCTTGGCTCTGTTTACAGACCAACATTATAGGAATACAATATTTTGACCCTACAAGTCTCATATTGAGCTTATGTTGATGTGAACATTCGAGTTGGAGCTAGTTGATGTAAAATCCTAATATGTAAGCTAACTATTACTGACCATCAGGTAAATGCTGCAGTTATGATTGATTATTGATTGATTATAGATTATTTGATGTAGTTCATTTACAAATACAATATTTAGAACAATGACTTGGAAATTCTCCCAAAAAATGTAAATACTCAATGTACTTGAGTATATGTGCTTAATACTTTCTTCCTCTTGCTTTCAAAATACACCAAACTACACAAGAGAATTTACTCAGTGACATCACACCGATACGAGGGATTGAATGTTACTTTCACCCTTGACTTTGTCGGATCCTGGCGAACAACAGTTGGACCCACGGGGCGTCTTATCAATCACTCAGTGTGGTTGAAAGGGAGGAAATGTGATAATTGTCCCTTCCTCTATCTAGTACGGTATCATAACCTAATTCTGAGAGATAGCATCTCCTGGGAAGATTCTTCCTGTCGTCACACTGCTCCACATTCCCATTCAGCTGAACTGGAAGCTATATTTACCCCCCCCCCCAGGTAACATTTGGAGGATTTCTAACCATTGTTAAACCTGAGATTTGCTGAGCAGCTGCCAATTAACCTGACTCCCCTCTCTGTTTGACCTAATCAGTGTGGCATTAAACCCACACGGTCACCAGGGCCCTGTGCCGTATCACAAAACTGTACGTACAGAAAGAGACTGACGGTATGAAGGTAAATTTATGGCAACTTTTCGTTTTTGTTGTATCCCTGTTGTGAAGGAACATGTTGGATTTGTGCCTCAGTCAGTGTACAATTGAGTGTGTGTGTGTGTGTGTGTGTGCGTGTGAAGTCTCAAGGTAAATCAGCCTTCACATGACTTCATTTTTTAACGTATCTAAATTCCGTAGAACATCTGTCCACCTCTCCGCAGCGACCTCCGTCTTTCTGTTGTGTTGAATCTCATTACTGTGTGCGTCTGCATATGCGTGCCGTGCATGCTGTGCATGTGTGTCTGAGAATTGTAATGCATTAGCTCACTCCTCCCAGCAGAGTGGCATTCGAAACTAAGCAGCATGATGATGATGCTCTCTGTGAGCTGACACAACCCATTTGGCCAGGAGGAGCTGATCTACACCAGCGCTGCTCATCTACAGTATGGAAGGGGGAGGTTCTGTCTGCGTCCGCCTCGCCCTCTTGATCTTGTCCGGCTGTTAGCAGCACCGGAAGAGAGAGAGAGAGAGAGAGAGAGGGAGAGAGGGAGAGAGAGATGTCACAACTTGAGCATCATCTGTTGAACATTAAGTACACTGTTACTGCAAGTGATGCTTCTACAGAATATTTAATGTTCCTGTACAGGGACGTACCCTGTTTTAACTTCTCCCCTCTTGTAGGCGCTGCAGAGCACCGAGTGATATTTGCAACATGGATTGCAATAGGAGTGTAAATCTATTGACACGAATAAACCACCTCTGTGCCTCAGTAAATAAATCCTTGCAATAAATATCACGTCTGGTTTTTAACACCTTTTTTATTATTATTTCCATGACATCACATCCATTTTCTTTTCTTCTGTGTTGTCAGTGAAAAGCGTAACCCCACCTAACAAACCTGATTCAATAAAGATAATAAACAAGGACAAATATTATTTGTTATCTTATTGTTTAGGAAAAGTAAAGAAATCTATCAAATCTTTGTTCTATATTAATCCTAACTTTTTATGTTTGGGAAGAAAACAAAGAGCAGAAGAACAGATTTTATCATTTGGAATCTATATTAAGAATAACATCTCTATAAAGTATTATAAAGAGGTAGCAACAAATAAAGCATGTCACAAAACTTTTATATCTAATGTATGAATAATATATGAAGAAAGGTGTAACCTGTGTTTGTCTGAAAAGATGTTGATGAAATGGTTGATTTTGAAGCTTCCTACAAGGTTTGAAATTGTTCATCTTATTCAGTTTGTGTTGTCACTTCGTCAAACAGATGTTGATTCAACTACTTTATTGTAATTCATGAGGCTGTAGTTTGTGGTGTTGTATTATAGTGTAAAATGTTTCCAATACTGTATAAACAAGAGTTTGTGCTATTGCATACTGAACATGTTGGCCATGTTGTTAAGTCATTTTGTTTTCTTCCTATGTATGACTTGACAATGACCGTTATCCCTTTGACGATAAAGTGACTCTGTTTATGTGTGTAATGAGTCACATTAAACGTCCAATGGAGCAAACTATAATCTCAATGAGGCAATATCATTTACATCAGTGGTCCTGGAACCAAGTTACACCAGCTTCTCTGCCAACACCCCTCCTTGTTGTTAAAGGAACAAGATAAAGAAGGAGATGCAAAGAAACAAAGAGTGTTTGGCTGGCCACAGCTCAAACAGAAGGAAAGCTTCCTATTAGCACGGGTGAGATAAAATCCAGGTGGTGAAATGGAAATACTAAAGGACTCTGGCAGTTTGTTTGTTTCTGCACAAGGGAAGCCAACACAGCTGAGGACTTTGTGGTTTATTTGTCTAAAGTCTACTATTTCAATCTATTCTGCGTCAAGAAGATAGATAGAATACATTGCGGTATACAAGTGATGCTTTATTTTACAAGTCCATAAGTTATTAATCATTTCCTCTGAAGTGTCCTGGAAATAACTTCTATTTAGCACTAATTATAGGTAAAACACAGACAATTGCTTAATTACTTAATATCTAATTAAGTGTAATTTAGTGTAATAATCAACCTCCTATTATTCATCCTGTTGTCTGCCCTGTGGGTTTTTTGCCACCTTGCTAACTCTCCTGCCATTGCTGACCCAGCCACTCCCTCTTCGCAGTAACCCCTTTCCCACCTTTTCCATCACCTGCTCCTCCTTTTCCTAACCACCCTTGCAGGATACCGTCCCATCTCCACTTATATCCTGCCAGATTGTCAGGGATGCTTACGCCTTTGCTTTCCAGCCACCTGATCCTGTCCCCTGTTACCTGTTTTCTGACCTTCTGCCTGCTTATTCTCTGCCTTAGTTTGCCTGTTTTGCCTGCCTTCGGATTCAAGTAAAGTGAACTTTTATCTTAACCTGTCCACCTGTGAGTCATGCTTTTGGGTTTAAGGCTGCTGTTATTTCTCAGCCGTTACGAAAAGTGCAAAAATGGGAAATGTGTCTATAAGCAAGCATACAGTTCAAGATATACAAAAATAATACATATTGTAACATATAATAAAAATAAATAACCTGTATGTAAATAACTGAACACTAGATGTGAGACATTCTACAAACATTTTTTTTTTTTTTTTTTTTTTACAATAACAACATTAAATTGTTTGTTTATTTATTTATTTTTTTATAACTTGTATTTCTGCGTACATATTGAACTGCACATCTTCATATCCTGGATTAAAAGTGCCCCTAAATTCCCACTGCTGCCACCTTTACAAAAACCACCACGCAACTGCTGCTTCATTGTGTTCATAATTGTAATCCCTTAGACCGATGAAAGGGCAAACTATATGCTGGTTAATTAAAACCGCAATCAAATTTACCTCTTAAACTGACTGCAAAAAGGGACCTTATTCAATTCAATCAAGCACTTTCCTTTCAATAACACACAAACAAACAAGTGAGGGGGATGGAGTATCGTAAATCCACGCACATGGTGATTGCCTTCTACTGTTGGGATTGTTTTAATTTGGTAAACAGTGGCTGAGGTGGCGTTTGAGGTGCCGTGGAGGAGAGTCCGCGGAGCAAAGGGGATTAAAAACCCTTCCATTGGCCTTCTATTGGCACTTGTCATGCACTTAATTTGACGCTGTAATTAACTTTTGAAATCTCAAGGCATTTCGCAGCATGTGTACACTGGATTCTTTGCAGATAAATGCAGAGCGGGGGTTGATAGGACAAAGTAGCTGACTGCTGCAGAAAGCATTTCCTGTTTATCTCTTCCCACTACAAGAAAGACCATGATCCCGGAGCTCTCTGAAGGCCTAATGTTATACATCCACATTGTGTGTATGTGTGAGAGTGCCCATTTGTGCGAAAGTAATTATATTGATGGAATACTTTGTGTTTGCAATGTTTCCTTCCATTTGTAGCCTCACTTTGCACAGCAGATGTTGTCCACCTGCTACTTGCTATCTGCCTGCTTGACTGAGAGAATATAAAACATTCAGGGACGCAGTCAAGGGTATAAGGTATTTTTGTACTTATATACACGGACACACACGTTTACAGGCCCTGAACAATGTGTGAATATACACGCACAACAACACACACACATCTAGACACACACGCTCCTACAGGTAAATCAGTTCATGCGGAAATCCACAAGGATTTCACTGAACGAAGGGTGGGCGACTTTTTCATGTGGGCCAACCAATCAGGCGATAATTGCTTTGAAATTAAGTACCTTCTGTATTTGAATGCTAATTAACTGATGAAAGAAAATACTCAATAAGTCATTAACAGGAACCTAAAAGAAAATGTTGACCGAATGAGTGCTTTAAAAAAAAGTTTGATTGTTTAAATGAGAGCAGGTATTGAATTGCCATTGACCTTGATACACAAGTCATTACAGTATAATTGAATCAAATGCTGATCTGTTGGCTATTTACTGTTGGTGGTTGTCAATTCAATTTAGCTTGGAATCCCATTAAATGAGACAATATAATGTATTTAAACACCAGCCTTAAAGCTTCCTTTAATGCTGCCAAATGAATTTATGCGGATGGTTAATTTCACATTTTAACCCCATTGCCCTGCGCCCCTCAACCCTTTGCTCGGCTAAAGAGCTCTCTGGGTCACTGGAAAACTTCCCACATCAGGCTTCCCTCTTTTTGCAGCCTTGAGATAAGACTGCTGTTTGTTCTGTGCCCATCCAGCCTCTCTCAAAAGTAATATACGCATTTCTTAGAAAAAAAGAAAAAACCATGAATATCGTTTGAATATCTTCTTGAGAAAATGATCCCACAGCATGGAGAGGACCCAGTTGAACTGTTGAGATGAGAGCAATGTCAGAGTGACGGGGCAGCAGCAAGATAAAGTGTCACTGTTTGGTTTGTGCATGTAAATGTGCGCGTAACATTCACATGAGCCTTATAGAAAAGGTGTCAAAATAGACGCATATTTACTCAAGTGCCAGAGTTAAGTACCGTTTTTAGGTACACGTGCTTTACTTGAGTCAGCATTTTACGCTTCTTTGTACTGATAAACCACTACATTTCAGAGGGAAATATTGTACTTTTTACTCCACACAGTCATGTGACAGAGGTATACTTTTCAGATTAAAATGAAAGAAACACATAATAAGCAAAGCATTGTTAAAGATTAAAAATGTTGGGAACAACATTTAATGAAATGTGTGATTTGACATAAGTAGCATTGTTAATACTTGTACCAGAGAGTTTTTAAATTGTTTTGCTGTTACTTTTACTGAAGTAAGTACAGGACTTCTTCCACCACTGTAGATCAGGTACTGAAAACGGTCTTTTATTATTTTAATAGACAGTGTTTATACATTGGTTTTGCCCCAGTTCACGAATGTGTGTGTGTGGCTGTGTGTTTAAGATGACTGTTATGTCCCTTCCTGATGTTCTTTGGCCCAGTCATTAACCTGGGATTAGCCTGGCAGAAATGGAAGTCAAGGGTCAGGGAGTAAGTGAGCCGCCCCGCTGCACAGTCTGGTTTCCAAGCCCTGAATTGAAATGTAATGCCTCCCTCTTATATTTGTGGAAGAAAAAAAAACATCTCCCCTTACCTCAAGGGTATTTGTGGAAGTGTGCGGACGTGCATTAGATTTACTTGAGTGCGTAGTAGGTATTTCTTGAAGCTGTTAGCTCCTTTTTTAATCTTCAACATCTTCACACACTCATAAATGTTTGAAAGGTGCTGCACAACTAGCTTAAAGTTTAAACAGAGTTGTGGCCATTTGGCAGCCACGGAGATATGGGAGTGTGGGGTGGGGGGGGGCACGTTTGGCTGAAGCTTCTGAAGGGGGCAGAATTTGTTTTATGAGGGTAATTGATGCTTTGCTGCAGGAGAAGAGGGCAAAGCAGGCATGAAATTGTGCAGGGGATCAGATCCGTATCGAAGCATACGGGAGAGCTGAGGGAGAACAACGGAGCCTGGCAGCCCAGGGTGGCTGGATTAGGGTGCCGCTCTGCACTGAGGTACAGTTAAGAGCCAATTTTATTCTCTAGCAACCCAATCAGTGGAAAAGCCCTGTATCCTATTAGAGTCAAGTTTAGGGAGGAGAAGCAGAGCTGCTGGGGAACAGCCATTAAGACATTCATATAGCCATCAAAATAGAGAGGGGAAAGGCACTGAGAATGGAGAGAAAGGCGGAATGAAAATGAGAAAAAATGCAAAATATATTTTGATGAAGAAACTTCACTTAAGTAAGTTGTCTATAAGTACATTCTCAATCCTGAAATCTCGAAACTAAAAGTGATAACTTCATGCTAACATTCAGAAGGTCATCCAGCACTAAAGGCTAAGAAAGTGAAGATCTGAGCAGGGGGTCGGTTGGTCATTTTACACCTGAATAGCCAGCTGATCTCTCATTGTGCCCAGGTTTACACCGTACGAGCACTAAGCAGGGTCATCGGCCCAATTCCCTCTGTGAATTCTTGTAGCGCTGCAGTGTTATTGTGTTTGCCGCGTGGAGCTTGGCGTTGACAAATGCATAGAGGGCACAGCTCATCAGGATTCCCGAGCTGTCCGTCTGTGAATAAGAAAAGGGAATTGGCTGTCAATCCCTAATTAATAAACTCTGCTCCTCTCCCCCCTCTCTGCTCGGAGTTGTCTGATCAATAACCATTGTGCACTGCCTCAGATGGAAGCCATTCAGATTTATCTGCTAATATCCTGGGTGATAGCCAGAGCTAGACTGGAGATGACAGTAGGCTCAAAGCCCATTACCTCCTTATTTACTGTTTTAAATTCTGCTATAGTCACAGCCAGTGGCTGTCTCTGGAGTAACAAATAGGGGAAAATCTCTTCTCTCTTCCTGGGACGAGTCAAGGACAAAGCAGATGGAAAACATATGAGTGTCTCTTCATTTTAGCTTGTTTTCTGTGCAGGGATATATTTGTAACCACGTGGGCGCATGCAGATGTAGACATTTCTGTTTCAATATATTTGCAAGTTTAAACCGACGACCTATTTTCCAGGTAATGCCAAATATTTTATGGTGATCAATTCACTCCCTGTCTCCTCTTGCCCAACCTGAAATCAATGCCTCCATGTCCTCTAATAATGACACAGCATTTCAAAACAAGCCGGTTAATTTCTAATTTCTCATCCTGTTAAAAATCCTGCTGTTTTCTTCCATTTGTCTTCAGCACAGTCTGCACCAGTCGGTGTCCACATCCTGTTAATTTGTCTGCCAGATTTGACAACAGGACAGATATTCCCATTTTCCCATTATTCACAGTGATCTACAGTCGATGAATAAAATCAGCCTTACGTACTTTAGCAAAAGCACAAGCTCAGAAACACAGGCGGAAAGCATCACATTTGAAAAGCAGCACTGAGCCTGACAACAGTGTCTCCTCTGGTGTCATGTAGAGCGCTTGAAAGTGGATTAATGAGTCCTAACCTTAGCTCTCAGGTCAGGTGTTTATTTGAATTAAAATAACGACTTCCTCTTTGCGCCTCCTGAGCACTGAAGCAAAGTTATTTGTCACAGTGAATGTTGGTTTTGTTACACGTTGTTTGTAAATCCGGTTTTATGCTTTGTACTTCTGTTCCACTCAGTTAAAGCGACATGATGTAGGGTCCGGTGTTTTTGCATTTTTAGCGCCAGCTGTAGACAGCCGTAGCGTTACACGTCAATTTTGCAATTACCACATTACTTGTGATCAAAAAGGAGCGAGTCGACAACTTTGCTAACACAGTCAAACATCAAGCACGTGAAACAGCACTTCAAACGTTGCAGAATGTTTTCTGTTGCTCTGGAGAGACCTTTCCAAACATAAAAGAAATAACCCTGAATATGATATATTATGAAAGACACTATTAAGACGATAGCAAAGAGTGGTGGGTTCAGTATGGTTCGTGAACATACACTAGGCGGTGCTCTACCCTGCCCAAAGGGTATTAACAGTAATACCCGCTGTAAGAATGAGGGTAGGATAATTATTAAGGAACCCAACCGCCCGGATAACGGCCTTCTCGCCCTGTTGAGGTCAGAAAGAAGGTAAAAAGAAGGTAGTGAATATACCAGGCCAGCACAGCGTCTACCCTCAGGACACAAGGATCCTAAATAAGGTCACTGCATTACTTTATTACATGCATTTACATTACACGTGATCAGTTTCGTCACTTGCTTCATTCGTCCTGCCACATTTATTAACAGGTTTTACTATGTGTTTAATGAAATGAAAGAAGAAAAAAACACACACACACACACACACATATATAATAGTAAAAGAAATATACATTTGAAGGAGAGGATGTGTGTGGGGAGTGGGGGGGGGGGGGGGGGGGGGGGGGGGGGGCTGCAGCACTGTCTTTGTTTTTCTGTTCCACTCCATCTATTCAGTGACCCATTTGCTCCAGTTTCTTTTAAATTCATCCTCTCTGTTTCTCAGCTTATAGGTGATTCTTTCTATTTCTTTGATCTAGTCGACTGTTAGTTTCCAGGTGCTGAGATGGTGGTTTAACGTCCAGCCAATTTCGTGTGATTTGTCTTATTGCGGCTATGCGTATTATTGTATACAGATATTTATCTCCTTCCCTTTCTATTTCTAACCAGGTGGTACCTATTTTCATATTGGATGGTTCTAACAGCTTCTTTAGATGAAAAAAGGTTTGTGACTTCTCCTGAACTGCCCCCCCCCCCCCAAAAAAAAATACGTTTTCCACACTGGACAGAAATACAATACGTGTGCGTAGTTAGTGTCATTTTTGTACACACTATTTTATTTTGAAATACTAAATTTTCCTGTGGTTTCAGTTCCTGCCCTTGTGTGTCTCCCGTGATCCTGATTATCCACACCTGCCCTCGTTTACTCACCTTCAGACTGACTTCCTGTGTATGACCACTTGTATCTCCCAGTAAAGATTATTTCCATTATGTTACAGTTAGCCTCCGGTTCCACACATTTCCTCCAACATGCGGCACTGCCTGGTAAACTGTATTTTGATAAGATTTTTTGGTGTAAGGAAGAGTCTAGTGTTGATTCCAATAATTTGATTGTCTTGAAAACAATATCAACATTTTTACATTTTACTTGTGAGGTTATTTGCTGAGATCTGGGATTTTGGTAACACTGGCAAAAGGAAACAAAGGGGGGGGCAATTAACACAACATCTGATTATTAGACAGGATTTTTTTTGACAGGTCAGACAAACTTAGTTCAGATAAGAAAACAAAGTCAAGCAGTGAAATTATCAAATGGTTCATTCAAATATTCCCAGACTGACGACCTGGTTGTACTTGAATCTATATGTTGTAGTTTACACAATTTTCCTTCAAAATGAGGGATTATTACTGGCATTTTGGGTGCACTCACTTCCGGGTTTTACCTCCAAATAAATTGGTTTGGATAACCAAGCTTAACTGTTGGCTTTTATTTTCTTTCTTTGATGTTCGCAATTCCAATGTTCTGAGATGTACATGACTTTAGTAAGTATATTGTCATCATGAACAATAAGGAAATAAAAAAAATTATTTTAATTGTCAGGGCAGAGGACTCTTGTGAGGCTGGAGTTTCTGCGTTCATTCGCTTCAGGTGGCCCACACACAGGAGTTTTTGATAAGCACTCTTCCACAATCATTATTCTTGTTCAATGGACTTGAACTGAATTATCACAACATCCGAGGAGGGATTTGAATTCAAGGTATGCCTTTGTTAACGCTCTATCACCCAATTTCATTGGCAAACGTGTTGTTAGTGCCCTCCTGCAGAGCAAGCTTTCCTTGATTTTATCTCTGTTGATCACTTGGGCATGATTACAGAGGCCGGTCTGCGACGCGACGGTGGCAGCACACAAATCCTGAGTGCGAAAGGAGAATTTAGGCGCTCAGGAGGGATGACATGATAGTGCCCTCAACAATCACCTTTCATGTTGCAACATTTGAGACTATCTGCAGGATCACAGCCTGTCAGGACCTGGGGATTATTCTGTATCTGCTTACTAAGCTTTAAAGTGACATTTTGGGAGGCTGTGTGATGTGTGTGACTTATAGAAGTGGTCACTTGTGTGTGTATCTAATCACTTACTAAGACATTTTAGCTGGAAAAGTGTTATTTACGTAGACCTATTTATTCAATTAGAAGATCTGTAGGGGTTAGGAGCACACATACACATCCACCCACAAACACCCACGGTGACACACACACAACAAAAACAGAGAGCCGCATTAATCTGTTTTTGATTCAGGTCTTAATCTCCTGTCTGCTTCTCCACTGGCAGGTCCCGCCTCCCAGTTTAGTAGTAACAAAGAGGCTGGAGATTCATGAAGAGGCTCAAACAGGCAAAGCATGCATCATAAAACCTGTTTAATCTATGATGTAACCTTGGTGCCCATGCATGTGTGTACAGGGACAGAGCTTCAGCTTTGTTGGTAAAATAAAGCAAATTAATGGCAGGTTTACTAGCATTGCACTCCTATAATAATAAATAAATAAATAGCAAGATTTTGATATCAGTTTGTTCGACGCATTCTTCTTCCTTGAAAAAACCTGGGGCCTACATTACCCACAATGCAAGTTTGGTGGGAGATTCATGTGTATTATGCTTGTCGCGGATAATGTAGCCTCACTAGGCTCAAGCAGAGATGAGGAGCTACAGAGTCTCACCAACTTTGCTCTGTTTATGTATGGCCAGCACTTTGTTTTTGAAAAGTTCTATTTTAAATTGTTAATATTATTATTATTGTTTTAATTATGATGATTATTATTATTATTATTATTATTATTATTATTATTATTAAAGCAAGTGTCTGGTTTGCTCAATTTCACTTTTCAGTTTACAGGAAATGTATTAACAGGCTAAATGCTTTTTCTCCACATCATTTTTATTTGACTTTTTTAGTTTTGCTATACCCTACATGTGGTTAGTGTTGGCTTACTGCATGTTGGACCAGAATTGAGCAAATGAACCAGACTTTGACGTTGATCCAAACTGTAAAAGCCTGATGATTTGTTACTAATAACCATGGAGCGATTGCCGAGGCCTGTTTGCTTGTGTGCAGATGTCTTGATTACTGAGCCATTAGATTAATTGAGATAAGCTTTACCATGCTGCTCAAAGACCCTGAATATCCCCTGTACAAATAATCAGCGCTTAGTGATGCAAGGTTAATACAACATCCTGCAGAGGCCGGCGAAGGCAGACAGCCCAGCAGTCCAGAGGCAACTCCAGAGGTGAAAGAAGACACCCGCCATAAAAACTGCGGTGAATCATGTCTGCAGCCTCATGGGACCAGCGGACCATGTCCTGGCACTGATAGTTTGACAGATGATACATCACCATCGACTGCAAGATCTATTGTTATGACAGCAGGAACGATGGTATCATACTGCAGCAATATCCACAATCTGACAAACACACAGATATGCACAGACGCACACACACATATACTGTAAGTGCAAATACACACAAGCTGTGGGAAAAATGATAAATTTACTATTTTTCTCATAAAACTTGTATCTGGCAGATCACAGATTAAATAAAGTTTTGTTTTCATTGTTTAAAAATACAATAAGTCACAGTTTGCAGGGCTGATTTCTATCATTGTTATTGAAGTACTGTGCTTATGCCACTAGATGTCTCACTCCATGCTTGTTTTTCGGCCTCACTCCTGCACACACACAGTCACATGCAGGGAGCACATGGTGTGTTTAATATGACCAGCCTAGCCACTCTCCACATGTGTTGCAGTCTCCTCTGGGAGGACAGGAAAGCATCTGCCTCCCTCTGACTGTCTAACACATTTCTGGGAAAATAGCCCAAACCTGCGGCTCAGGAGGGGGGAGAGAAAACACACACTCGCACACAAATACATATACACTCATATGCCTGAACAAAAACAACAATCATTTGTGCAAATACGTGTTTGCGCACTAATTTCCTTTGTATATTATTGAGAATTTGATTGGGCTGCTGTATATAATGCTGCCTATCTATACATGCTGGAAGTGAATACTGATAATAACAATTTATGTACGTCTTTAGGCCAAGGAAAAGTACAATATATACGCTGTAATAAGGGAAGACTTTGCTGGCTTCATCAGGTGCTCAGAAGGTGTATCTCCAATAATAGCCCAGCTCTCTGTCTCACCTGGTACGTTAGTCTTTCTGAGATTTGTATTTTCATTGTGATGTGCTGTGGGGAATAGGTGCCCTTTGGACCACGGAGAGCCATGCATAAAGGAAATAAAACATGCACTTTTTGAGCAGGCAGCACAGTAAACATCGCACAAGCACAAGCCAGCTCCAGGTTGATATTCTTTATTTCTTACTTAAGGTGATTAACGGATGCATGAATAAATCGTTATTCAAGGATTCTCTAAGATACGACCATGATTAAACTGCGCTGTGGTGTCAACAATCAGTTGATGAATTGATTGACTGCAAAGTAATCTTGATAATCAATAAATTGTCATTTATATACCTAAATGGACAAACAAACATTATTTGCTTCCAGTATCTCAAGTAAGAGAATCTGCTGCTTTTATCTGTTTTGTTTTATTGTAAATTGGATTTTAGATTTTAGACTTGTTCAGACTATACTACACATTTAAAGATGTCACCTTGAGCTCTGGGAAATTGCAATGGACATTTTTCAAAATGTTATGGTGTTTCATGGACTAAAGGATTAATAGATTGATTTTTTAAAAAGAGTCAACAGATTAATCAATAATGAAGAATTCCCTGTTGCAGCCCTAGTCAATATACAAGTGGTAAACAATGGATGATATTTTTAGTTTTGCCAGGGTACACGGCATGGTATAAATAATACACCATTAGAATGTGACCATTTTCTTGTGTGCCCACATAAAGTACACCTTCGCAATATTATTAATCATTTGGCATACGTATGGTGACAGTGTACTTTATTGTAAATACTGTACCATGGCAGTACACATTAGTATAGATACTGTATATGATGTTAAATGTATGTGTTTAGCTTTCTGTATGTCATCAATCTTAATTCTGACCACGTGGGATCCTATATTTAGAGGCCTTTGTTTACCTGCGTACCAGCTAAACTTCACCTATGGTCATTATTTTTTACTGTGAATGTTGGACACATCTATATCTGTAGCTTATTATTTGATCTTGTACAGTATTTCAATGGACTGATTTTACAGAATAAAGAAAGAAAGTTCAGCTATTATGCCGCTACAAATGTTTTTCATCATACACATTTTTTTTTTGCAGTTTATACATATTCACAATTTTGCCTCCTGTATTTTCTATTTCCCGCCCAACTGTAACTATAAGGTTTACAGACAATTCAACAAAGTACATTTTTTTAAAAAAGATTTAAAAGAAAGAATAAATAGAAATCCAAAAAAGGGGGAAGGGGGAATAAGGATCACTTTATTTTGAAAGGTGTAACAAAAAATAGTACCCTAATAGTGGGATATTTGACCTGAATTTGACCTGGCCTGAACGTGCTCAACGAGCCTACGAGCATCCTGATTGGACCAGCCTGCTGAACCAGACGTTAACCTCACCTGATCATTAGTGACGTTAAACAGTAAGCTTACAGCTCAAACAATAAACCTGCGTTAATCAGTATTTATATTTATTATTATATGTACAAACATTGAATTAAATGATTGCGTAGTTATTGTGCAGGTGTCGGCTGAATGTGTAAGTAGCTAACGTTAGCTAATGCTAATTGTTTAAACCATACTATGTCACGGTGTTTAGGGTTTATGTCTGTTAACAGCTGTTTTAAAGCTCTTCTGTCCCAGTTGTCAAAGATCTTTGCATAGATGAGTGTCAAAACTCAAAAATACCCAAGACAGACAAACTGCACCGACAAGGTCTCAAGTTGAAATTAAAAATAGATCATGAACGCGATCATTTTTAAACTCAACTATAGGGTATTGTTGTATTTTAGGGCTACAACTGTTGTCCTTGAAAATACTGAATATTTGATAACTGAAATGTCAGAAAATAGTGAAACATGCCCATCACAATTTCGTGAAGCTCAAGACATTGCTTGTTTTGGCAGAGCAACAGTCCAAACCCAAAGATATTTCGTGTCGTATGGCAAAAGACAAAGAGATGTAGTCTCACAATTGAGAAGCTGGAACTAGGTCGTTCTTGAAAAATGACTCTCAGTATAGTGTCATAATGTTCTGCTGATCAAATAATGAGTTTACCTCTTTTATTTCCTCGTTCTTTGTGTCATGTATTGTTTTCAATATTTTCAATTCAATATAACTGTTGAGTTGTGCCTATTAGTGTCGAGGCCCATCTACTGTAGGAGCAGATGTTGCAGACTAGCTTAGGCTATAAAAACCTTATATGTGCCATTGATTCTATATACCTGGCCTTATAACGATAAACTATTCATAAGTAAACAAACCATCAGAGTGATATACATTACTTATACATAAAAGTGAATGCAGTGTTAACCTTAAAAGGTAATCGCTGTCATATTAAAACCCCATTTAACGGCTCAGAGTGATGGCAGTGTATGCCATCCCATAGGAACTACATGCTGCAGCTGCACAGCCGGAGAAGGTTAGCTGTTGTCATGCAAGGTGATGTGATGTATTAGAGGCTTTCACTCTTGGTCCTGCCTCCCGCTGCAGGCCACCTATTTCCCCATGAATTCTCTTGCTCACTCTGTCTGTGGTTGTAAAAATCTGCCAGTTTGAGTACAGCTGTGTGTGTTTATGTGTGTGTCAGAGTGTGACTGTGGAGAATAAGCTCCAGAATGTGTGTTATCTATTAAGTCCTTCATTAAGCCCTTATCACAAGTTTTAATGCCAATTAAGATGCGCTTTAATGTGACGGCAGGGCGGGCAAGCCACTATGCACTTCTCACTCCACAGTGACAAGAGAAGAGGAGTAGACCACGTTCAGACAGGACCACCCGCTCGCCTTATCAAGCCACTGAAGGCGCCACAGGCCTGTTAGTTTTGCCTCTTTAACACTGGCACTGTTTAATAAGCTCTATTATGGTGACACCTAATTCTTCCCTCACTGCAAACGTATTGAAGGCCAATTTGATGTCGGTATGCCACCATGGAGCAGCTTGAAGTTACTCCTGCTTCTTTTTCGACCCAATTTCAATCCTTTTTAGATCGCTTTATTCCATCTCATGTTTGAAGCAATATGATTGCTACCGTACAAAAGTGTTTGAAAAAGAGGCTCGCTGAGTTTTGCTTGAACTGTGAGACGAGTTGAAAATCATTGCGAGGGGCAGAATTCACACGCTCTGCTGCATGGTGTAGGACATGTAGAGGTCACACAGCTTTCTCTGAATGTGGCGGAGCAACGTATTTACTCACAGGAGAGAGACGACACAGATAAATGCATACATGCGTACAAAGCTGCATGCAGACAGGTGCCTTCTGTGTACCTAACATATGGAGCAAGACAAAACTTTTTGCAAACACACTCAGGGTCACAATGAACACTTTTTGCGTGAATTATAATTAGATTGACAGATCTGCAATATGCAGACTAAGCAGATGGCTCATGGACAGTGTGGAGAGGCGGGGTGTTGTGGGCGGATGGACTACAGGTCTCTTGTTATAGCAGCTGGCTGACAACTCTGGGATGTGTGTCAGCAATGAGACGGAAAAGAAGAGACAGGGAGAGGAGAAGACGTGAACACAGAGTGAAAGAAAGGGACAGACGGAGTGGATTGAGGATGAAAGGATGCAACTTTATATTGTGGGAAAGAATGATTATTTTCTTGATTAATCAGTTATTTGTTCTGTCAGTAAAATGTCAGAATAGTATATAATGCCCATTACAGTTTGTGAAGAGCTCAACATGACACGTTTAAAACAATTGTTTTTTTGTGTGACCAACAGTCCACTACGCAGGGATATTCGGTCTACCATCACATGGCAAAGAAAAGCAGGGTATTTTGAGCATGATGAGCAGGTGGCACCTTGTGCGGTAGCCTCTGACTCTGCATGAATGTGTGTGAATGGGTGAATGCTGATGTGTTGTAAAGCGCAGAGATTGGAAAAGCACTGTATAAATGCAGTCCATCTACAATTTTGGCAATTTTTCTCGATAAATTCTAGGAGGTATCAAATTTTGACATTCTTATCTTGTCGATTGACTTATCGGTTAACTTACATTATCTTAGCTCTGATAATGCAGGTCTACACTTGATAAATTGTGCTGACATAAAAAGAGTACTATGAAAGACATTTTTATGATTTATTTCAGTAAATATCCGACCAAAAACTACAAATTTGACATTCAGTCAGTACCAAAAACGTACCGAGGTTTGACGCCCGTGCAGCCCCATTTGAAGAGTGCTGATGCTGATGCCAACCTCGCATCTAAAACTGACGTTGGATTGACTTTGCCCTGAAATTCCTAAACAAAAATGAACTCCTATAAGAGCTTTCTTTAGTGTGTTAACTTCAGCAGCTCTCTCCTCTCCCTGTGTGGCACTGATGTCTCTTTCCTCCCCTCTATTTTCCACTCTCTATCCTTCTCAATCCCAGCTTTGATGTATGCATGAGGGAGGATTTCCTGAAGACCAAAGAGGCCATTACCCAGGGGCCATTAGGCCTCTAGTAGAGCATGTCAATGAGTGCTGAGTCTTGCTCTGTTTTCACATGCAGCCACTGTACTATGTGGGTAGGATAGAGTGGGATTCTCTGGGGGTGATATCATATAGACTTAAATGTGTATATTTGATCATAAATATCTATATTTTGATCAGATGAGCACTGTTTGTGTGTCGTGCTGTAACATTTAATATAGTGGTTGTTTTCTTACTGTTGCATGTGAGGAGTTTGGGTCATTAATTGCTGCTGTTGTTCTTTCATGCAGACTAAGAGCGAGGGGAATGAGTCATCATCAATCAGGATGAAACGCTCTGACATTTGAGCATGAAAGTCCCAGAGTGCCTTGCGGCCCAACATCGCTGGGTATGTTTGTGTTTTACAGTAAAGGAGGTATGCAGCGCACTGTGGTCTGAACGAGATATTATTTTGTTGATATTAGCAAAGCGTTGAGGTCATGTCGGTAACATTACAGAGCATAGCGAATAATGAGGGACGTGTGATGTACAAATATTTATGTAAACATGGAGGCCTGCGTGTTATTTAGATTGGATCTTTCTGTTCTGGTGAGTGGATGAAACTAAAGGGGATGATAAGCTGTGAGGTGAGCAGGGAGTAAGCTGAAAAGGACACAGGGAGAAGATAACCTTGATTGCTGGAATCACTCTGCCGATCTCTTCAATATATCCCTGTAGAGGACAAGAGCGAGCTGACTCTTCTCTGCTGTGGTAAAAAAAAAAAAGAAAAAAAAAAGAATGCCCTCAAAGAAAGTGCGTGGTAAATGAGTGACGGTATATCATGCTCCTGTTTTTAAAGAGAGCACTTGAGAGGATCATTGAAGTTTGCTGAGAGCGTCGGGACTCTCTCTCAAGGGCAGCTGGCTCTATCATCTGCGGCGGATGCGACGCGCAGTCCTTCTCTAATCAGAAATATCAAATCTTAGCATTCAGCATGCTGACTAGACTAGGTTTTACAGAGTGTGAAATCTCACTTTTCTGTCCAGCGCAGCAAAAACATCAGCATACAGGCCACAGAAACAGACAGAGGAGGAGGTTAGGGAGGGAGAGAAAGATGGATAAGGTAGAGGAAAAGGAAGATAAGCGGCCAGTGTGTGTGGGTGTATGTGTCTGGATGTGTGGGGTGCGCCTTTTACTAGTGACTTCCTCGGGGGCCTGGAGACAGGGGAAACAAGGAATGATTAATTTTGCTCCAACCTACTTGGCCTCTGTCTGGGGGAGCAGTCCCCAGAAAGTGCGATACAGAACACCGAGGCCTGTCTCCTTCCTTTTAACTCCCTGGATCAATAACAGATTGGCAGGTCAATCTCTTCAGGAGAAACTGCACGGCCAATGAGAGAGACGCTGAGCAGATGAGACCCGCCTCTTTGTCTGGCTTTCTCACCGTTTGTAGCTTGAGGTCATTGATCCGTGTGTTTTCACTGAGCAGATCCCTTAGCTGGCCTTATCGATCGGCTATAATAAAGAGTGGATTCTCTATAAGCATCGCAGCGTGTTCAATGAGATCCGATGCCCCGGTGTGGCGATCACCTCTTTTATCTGCCACTCTTCTGCATACAACCATCACCACTCGGGCAGGTGAAATGATTTCACATCGAAGGTATTAGGGTGACGAAGTCGAGTGTGACGAGGCCATACAGTAGAAATTAGTCGTAAATTGTTTGCTGAATATCTCTTGGTCCCAGCGAATGCAGGGACCCGGAGGCATCCTATCCGTCCAGGAAAAAAACATCTCTACCCCCTGATGTTTTGTTTGCACAGACAGATCCCCTCTTTGCTCTTTACATTAGAGAAAACTACACATTTGAGCATTAGCTCAAAATTTAATTTGCATTTGTTTTTCTTTCTCCGGGCCCCATGAGCCAGGTAAATTGAGATGTGTGTTTCCTAATGTATGTTTGAATGGAAGGAGGAGACGTGGGGTGGCTGTGAGTCAGCACAATTGTTTTGTTTGAGTCAGCCAGCCTGCATCACTCTACCAGTATCTGTTTGTTGTTATCATTAATGTCATGATGGGAAGTGTGGTACAGTATATTAATGTGCGAGAGTGGCCATCAATTAAGGCTATTTTTCTCTCGCATGGGGGAATAATAATAAATCAAAACACGACTGCTTCTCTGCCACAGATTTGTTTGGAGGGGTGGATGAGGGGAAGTTGCTTGCTCAGTATGTCTCAAAAACTAGTAGCTCTCGGGCACAAAAGCAGATTTATTTTTTCCTGAGGAACAAGTCTAGATATTTGTTTTGACTGAATGATTCGTGACATCTATGTACAGAAGCAGGGGACCGCCGCTGTAGCTCTTCATCCCTGCCATCAGGTGGGCTTTTCCTCTCCTGCTGAGGTCTGAGCCCCGCAGTGTGTCCTTTCTACCAAAAACAGCCCCGTCTTCACTGTCAGCGAAGAGACCGAAATGCTGTGCCGCAACCCCGCCGACTGCTGTGTGGCTTTCTGTAGCAGAGCACCTGCGTGTCCCCTGCTGACTGACCGAGCCAAGGACAACAGAGACTGGCTGTCTCAACCCGTGTCCAGCAAATGAGCTGAGAGATGAAAGACTCCCCAAAGAGTGTCCTGAACCTGGACTTTAACTGGGAGATAATTTGTAAAAAGCCTTGAGCACCTTAACCCCTATTCCTTGCACAGCACTATGGGGACAGAAACACACCTGGAACACATCATGTGAAAATAATTAAACCTTTATTGTGAGTTCTCCATCGCATGGATGATAAGCTGGAAGGATTTGTTTTTGTTTAGGTGCAAATGTGTCACACTCACTGTGCCCTGCAGTTGAAATGGGAAGATCAGAGAACAAACAGCAGTGCAGGAAAAGGTAATAAGACAGGTACAGGTGCACACACACAATGAGACACATGTGCACACAGCCACACACACACACACACACACACACACACACACACACACACACGGCTGACAGAGGGAGATATTCAGTTCTCCGGGGGGGTACCTTCATGCTGAATTAGATTTACTCTGAGGTTTCAGTGCATCTTTCCTCCTTGTTTACAGTTAAAACGAAAAGTATCTGACCTATGCCCACATGAAAACTTGCTCCACTAAAATATACCTTATTAGGAAGCTTATGATTATTCAGAGGCTCCCAGTTATGGAAAACAAGGAGACATGCCCTGCCCTCCTGCAAAGTTACATTTGAAACACTTTAAGCCGCCTCGTCTAAATAGTTGGTGACAGCATGAAACAATAGCTAGGTGTTTCGAAAATGAGGTGATTATTTCTTGCATTCATTTAAATGTTAATCCGCTGGACCAGATGTGTTAATAAGTAGAACAAATGTAGTTGGAGAGAAGCCCCGAGGTGAATGTTTACACTCCAGTTAATGCAATCCGCCAGTCTAGAGTCATGCCTCTAATTATCAAAATAAAGCCTTCATTCCTGCTCATAATCCCGAGTTTGAGGAGGACACACAGTGCACGGAGAGTGGACACGAGGGGGGAAAGGAGGTGGCCTGATGCGCGCCCCCGTCTGTCGCACAGGAATAGGCTGTTTGAACGGAGAAAGGACCGCTTGTGCCAACAGCTCAGTCAAGTGCCACAGTTAGGCGAAATAAATACAGGAAGTTGGGCAATTGCACCTTCAAAATAAAACGTCAGGTTAAAAGAAAGTCCTTGAACCAATGCTTGGATGTTGTGCCGACTACGTGCCTCAAAATGAACATATTTCACAACAGCAGCCATCTCCCCAAGTCCCCCTGGCATTATGTTTGGAAAACAAGTGCTTACCCCTGGTAACAAAGGGTTATTGTCATGTAGTGCTCTCACTAAGGCTTTCTTTCCCGAGAATACAATAGATGCACGTGATGTCTAACACCTTCCTGCCTGCCACTACTGCTAAATGTTGCCCTAAAAAAAAAATCCAAAATAAATGGATAAGATAAATGGTTTTATTTTGAAAACCGGGATAGGGAACACTCTATTCCATTCGTGGCCAGCTTCACTCTGTATGGTTGTTACATTGGAGAGAGTGGGAGAGAAAAGGAGCAAATGTGCGGCGGCGGAGAGGGAGGGAGGACAGCAAGTGCGCAAATAGGCAGGCAGGCACATCAGCAGCAGCGGCAGAGCATCTTCCTGATCCTCATCTCCCGTGTCTTCAGCTGCCAATCCTCTCTGTGCGTCTCTGGTTGAGATTGCACTGCCGGCTGAAGTGTCCAGAAGCCTCCGCCAACCATCACCTCCCACCACAACACTTTCTCTGGAGCTCGGTTATTCTTAGCTCAGCGGCGAGAGACTGTCCTTCCGGTCCTTCTCTTATTTATCCCAGTTTCTTGAATATTTAATGGAAAATGGCGATCTGCGCGCAGTCGTACGGTATTTTCTGCCTCCTCACAATCCAAACTGTACTTATCATATGTGTCTCCACACCGACAGACGGGACCCACCTCTTCCCCCAGCACTACACGTAAGTACCCTGCACCGTTTGGAGGGGGGGCTGTGTGTGTGTGGGGGGGATACACCGGGGTGCGGAGCGCGGAACTAGGACAGGTGGCCCCGCCAAGCCTGCACATGCAGCGCCGTTTACCTTGGAGCGAGATGATGTCCCTGATGTTCAAACACAGAAGACGCAGTTTGCGTCTCTGATGCCGCCTTATGAATCTCACTCTCATAAAGCCTATGATGTTATTGTTGTTGTGTGGGCAGTGACATTTAATACCCAAAGCCTTATTCAATTTGTCATAGTCAACATGGAAACAGGCTACAGGGAGCATGCACAGGTGCCACTGGCGAATAAGCCAAGCGAGCAAGAATGTATTAGAACATCCATTGGGATAAAAATAAAAATGATAATAATAGTCGATGTGTTGTTTTGCTGTCGCTGCATGGGGGAGAATATCCCATTTACGCATGAAGGATAGGCTGAGCTACAACGAAGCTATTCTAAAAAGTCCTCTGGATACTGCACACGAACCGTGAATATAATCTTCTCTATCCCACAGCAGGATACACTGGTGTTTTTAACAGGATGAGTTTGATTCAGAGAATAAACCAATTAGTTAATGTAGCAGGAGCGCCAGCTCTTTAAAGCTTCAGGTGGAGTCCCTGCATCTCAATTTCCCTTTCTCACTCAAACTCCAAAACTACTTGTTTAGACTCTGTTCGGGGACCAAAGGAGCGCTAATGCTTACATATTGATATATGTCTGTTCGTGTGTGTGTGTGTGTGTGTAGTGATCAGAAGAGGTCGGGCTTGTAGAAATATTTGTATTGGATATTTACACGCACTTGAGGCCAGTGTGGCAGGCACAGAAAGTAGCTGAGCATCCAGCTGTGTATAAACTATCGTTGGACTCAGCGGGTACACCTGTTGGGAAATTGTTAAGAGATTATGTTTTTATTTAAACCGCTTGTTTTTTTTTTAGAAGAACATAATAATTTCACGTTGAATGACACACGGAGGAGACTGAACATAACGTCTGCACACGCAGCAGTTCATCCTATTCAAACAATTTGCCCTTTGTTTTAAATTCCATTTTTTTTTTTTTTTTTTTTTTTTTAACGTTGCTTCGCTTGAAGTGATTTGAAAAGATGTTGTTGTCCAGTATTAAACCCGGTGAAGCTAGAGTGCAACAGTTCCTCACTCAAGTCTACGTGATGACGTGATAATCTGATGTGAACATGATGTGTAGCCTGTGGTGATGATTAGTCAGGTTCACAGAAATGAAGAATCTAAATAATTCCTCCCTGATGCATCCACCGGCTGATCTCTTTGTTATTCCTGATGGCCAAGGTGACTTTCAAAGGAAAATCACTTATCTTATATAACTGCTGAATAACTTAAAAGGACAATTAGCTGCATCATTGGTTTTATCACTTGAGCGCCATAAAGAAAAGCAATGTGGATAGTTTGGCTAACAAATGACCCTGTATTTTAAAATTATATTTATTGTATTTCAATATCTATTTTATAATCTATACTTGTAGTTAAGGATTAAAATGAAATGTTTATGATTTTTGCGGCAATATCTCCTTTGTTTTCCTCCAAATACACCTCATGCTTTTCAGAAGTTCTGATTATTATTAGATAGATTATTTGTTGTAAATATACTGTAATACAGTTACCATTATAATACAACTCTCATTTGATAAGATAATTAGCCTCAGGTCTGGTAATACATGTACCCTGTATTACATTCAGGCATCGCTTGGGTTTTAAAAAGAGTGTTTTATGTCATCCACATCGCTTTGCTATTTGCCGGAATTTGCCAGTTACCTAATTGAAGTGCATGGGGAGCGGCTGTGGCCGTCTATCGTGTGTATAGGCCTGACACACACACACTAGTTGGAGCCTGCGCATGTTGGAGGTCTAGCTGAGGGAAATGTGTCCATGAGAACGGGCAGAATGTCATCTAGTTCATTTTTACAGCAGTACCAAGAAAATGTACATTTTCTACACCTTGCCACTTGAAAGCCTAACCTAAGGTCTAATTTGTATGTAGCTATTGGATTGTGTGTGTGTGTGTGTGTGTGTGTGTGTGTGTGTGTGTGTGTGTGT